>CAJVPQ010002427.1:0-13908 GCA_910591825.1 Funneliformis caledonium
ATTTATAGTAGGAATTCTCATCTTTTTTTAAAAATTCGCGCTTTTCGAAATTTTTTCATTTTTCCTTACCTCCTCCTTCCCACATTAAGAGAAAAAAAAAAAAAAAAAAAAAAAAAAAAAAAAAGAGGCTTCTTGGTGATTCTTAGAAAGGTTATATCCTTTTTGTAGAATATTATGAAAGGAAATTTGCAAAATCCCGAGCAAATGGACGAGAATTCAATAATACACCAAGAAACGCAAATTGTTGATACCGCCGTATCAACTAATGAACTTTCGACTTCAAACATAGAGTCAAATAACGATTCAACACATTTCCATTTTGTTAACGAAAGGAGGCACCACAACTTTCCGAACTGTAGGTATCCATTACCTAACGATATCGCCGAAATGAATCGCTTACGATTGGAACATGAAATGTTTCGACTTATATGGCATGGGAACTATTCCGCACCTATTGCTGACTTACTAAAGAATAACGATTCTAAAGTACTCGACATTGGGTAAACCATATATACATACATCTTGCTAAATCTACTTTTTTTTTTTTATTTATTTGACAAATTAATTTAAGTTTGATGATTTTACAAGGTGCGGGACAGGAATATGGATCGAAGAGATGGCTGTTGAATTCCCTTCAACGCATTTCACGGGCATAGATATTTCGCCCATATTCCCTCAGAGAATTTCAGAAAATTGCCATTTTCAACTGTGTAATATAATTGAAGGTCTACCCTTCAAAGATAATTCGTTTGACTATGTTCATTGTCGAAATGGACTTATGGCTTTTAGTACAGAAGAGTGGATTCAAAAGGTCATTCCGGAGATGGTCAGAGTCACTAAACCGTCAGGATTTATTGAACATTGTGAGGTCGATGGTCTTCATGTAAACGAAGGGCCCATTATGAAACAAATCACGAATGCCAGTTAGTAAATTGACTCATTTATTTAACGATTTAAGGATATATGTTTATATTTTAAAAACTCAATTCCTTATATTTCTTGATTTATTTATTAGCTATGGAATTTCATGAATCCTGCGATATTGATGGCATGATTGGTGAGAAATTAGAGGAAATCCTAAAAGATAATGGGAGTTTACATAATGTACATCATCATCCAAAATATAGTCCCCTTGGTAGCTGGGGTGAACATGGTAGAATGGTAATTAATCAGATTTGCAAAAAAAAAAAAAAACCCCCCTCATTAAATCAATAAAGATTAATAACTTAAAACACTTACGTTTAGGCCATAGATAACTTTTCTCAGGTATCTTTAGCCCTTAGGGTTCAATTATCTGAAATTATGGGCATCTCGCCTACGGAATTAGACGACATCGTTAGAAGGAGCGTTATAGAAGCCGAGTCCAAACGAACGTATTTTAAAACCCATCGACTATATGCACAAAAACTTTCTTCGAGAAAATGATACGAAATCGTATCATATGATACCTCCTTTTCGTGTTTTTGTATACATTTCGTGTTCAATCCTTTTAAACGAAAAATTTTAGTCATGCAATTTTCTCAATTAAGGAATCCTTTAAGATCAAACTAAGATTATACAAACACAATTTATACTGAAAGTTAGTATTTTTATGCCTCAAATTTCTTCGATTCGTGACTGAAAGGGAGAAAACAAAGTTCCAATTTTTATATATATTTGTGTATATATTATATATATGTGTGTTCGTAAATAAACAATAATCCCGATCCTTTTTAAATTATATTTTGTGTTATTCGTTTCATGAAAATGGGGTGGTTACAAATAACTTGCTAAAATTTTATTCGATTATTGCCAATTAAGTTAATTTCTAAATTTGGATACAATAAATAGCATTAGCGTACCCTTACAATTATATCGTTTGCAATTTTATATAGAGAGGACATTTGGGAGGTTTGCTAATAAAATCATGAATGATTTACTATGTCTACTTAATACCATTTCTTTATTTCTTTGGAAATTAATATTTCACATTTTACCTTAAAATATCTTAATTATAATCCCTAACTATGATATTAAGTTAATGATTAATGAATACTGTAAAGTATTCTCTCTTATTTCATAATTCTAACTCTCTCAAAATACGGACGTTAACGTAATGGAATCGTTATCCATACGTTTTTATCTTCATTCTCCATCAAATCATTTTTTCGATGTCGAGTAATATGATAATTTTCTACGCTAGTGCTGGTTCCCATCCATTCATTCCATTATTTTGAGCTTAGCCAAATCTACAATAATTCTTTATCAATATGGAATCTGATCGTTATCTGATATTTCATTTGATTAAATGGATGAATAAATGATTTGATTTTTCAAAGTTATTATATAAACGATTCAACAAAATCCTCTGAAACGTTTATATCCAGTGAAGTACATCAATTTGTACATTAACTTTTGAGCACCATCGATGATTGGTTAAATAACAATGTTCCGAAGGACAGAAAAGTATTCGCGTTTTTATATATAGACTTTTCTGTCCTACATCAAAAAAAATTGTATCCATTGAATCATGAATTACCGACCTAACTAATGAACATATAAAGGTTGGAAGAGAATTTTGAAAACTGAAAAAATATTAAAAACATCAATGGATAACCGGTAGACCTATTCAATTTCGAATTGATCTGTCAATTATAACAAAATGTTAATGTGAATGATCTATATGGTGGTATTACTATATTAACAGACTTACTCGAGTCTAATTTGGTTTGTTGGTAAACTTTTTGTTAGATCCTTCTCCCGAATTAAGTTTTTTTTAAGCTTTGGTTAAAAAAAAATCATAAAGATTACTTGGGAAGTTAAAGGTTTGTTGTACTTTGATAATTTAAATCATACCTCGACCGCTATACCATAAGTATTAGTTGTAAAAGTAGTAAAGTTTGAGGTTTAAGCGACCTAAAATATAAAACAACCATTAGCCAAACAAGTAGAATATTAACCTGATCCAATTGCAGTTTTTGATTTTCTTTGCATATTCAAAAGTTTTTGCTTCGATGATTCTATAAAAAATAATACATGATTTGTTACCATCTTCCATTAAAACGCACCTGCAAAACAGACCTCGACGAGGATCGATGAACGCCCGTAAGGTCAGGTGGAACACGCGCACCCAGCATAGTTGTTTTGTGAGTGTTGCCCCTTTTCTCGAGAACCCACCTCTACAATCCATATGATACAGCAGAAAAATTTGCGGATCTAATGAACGTCATAAGGTGAACGCTCACCGTAACCGTGGAAGTTGTTTCCCTTCTTAGGGTCTCCATGGCAATGCTGATTAATGAAAGGAAACTTGTTACAAAAAAGCGTTGAAGCTGGTTGTTTTCCAACAAAATAGAGTCTGCACTTGTAAAATCTTATTGACCAATAACCGTGGTGAAATTGCCAAGCCATATTTGATCACATGTAAGTTTTTATATCCGCAAACATACTTTATAATATTTCAAAAACTTTGTAATTTTTCTATATACATTTACCTAAAATTTAAAACCAAATAAATATTACAAGTTAAAATCAGCAATATCTAATAATAAAAAAAAAAAAAAAACAGTAATATATAACTTTACTTTTTCTTTTATAGTTTATTTTTCTATTGTATATTTTATTCAATAATTCTACATAGTTACTGGTGATATAACTGGTAACATAATGTAAAATTAATAGAAAAAATATTTATTATTCTTTTTTTTAGAATTTTAATTCTAAGTTTACTATAATTCTTATATATAATCTTTACTTATAAAATAAATGTAAAAAAAAGTTAAATATAATTATTAAAACTAACATTAATACTTTAGCACAATTTTATAAAATTTATAATTCAAGATGTAATTATTACTAAATTATAGTATAATCTTTTTTTTTTTTTTTAAAAAAAAAAAAGCAAATTCACAATAATAAAGTTTAAAATTAAAATAAAAACTTGAAAATATATTGTAATTTAAGTAAATAAAAATTTATATATTTAATAAATAAATATTATAATTATATTTTTATTTTATTAAATATTTTGAAATTTAAAATTTTTAAGTAAATAAAATCTTATTGATTTTCTTTGATATTATATTATTTATAAAATTATTTAATAATAAAAAGTAAATTTTAAAAATATTATATTAAAATCTTATTAAAAAAATTATTTTAAAAAGTAAAATTATACTAAATATTTATTAAATAACTTATAAACTAAAGGTAAAAATATTTAAAGTTAATTATCTTAAAATTTACTTAATTATTTAAAGTAATTAATTATACTATATTTATAGATAAGAGACAAAATCCCTTAATAATAGTTGAAACTTAAACGAAGCTATATTAAAATTATAATAAGAGATATGACGAAATTCTTTTGATAAGACGAAAGCTGAAACTGTCAAAATTATATTAAAAACATAGAAAAGGATATGACAAAATTATTTTAAGGAGTTTTAGTAGGCATCTATAACTATAATATTAAATTTTATTTATTATCTGCAAGTTTTTTAAAAATTACTTTTATTTTTAGTTAATCTCTAAAATATACTATTTTTATATTAAATAATTCTTAAAAATATATAATATAATATGATATTTATTTCATATAATAATGAATACTTTATAATAGAAAAAGAAATTACAAAAAAAAATTTTTTTTGAATTAATGTTAAATCTGAATTTATTTTAATAGAAAAATAATATTTAACTTATAAAATAAAAAATTGTTTTGGTAGTTTCCTTTCTTTTACTGCAAAGCGTTCAAATCATAATCTTTTTTTTATATCAAATAATTTAAATATTTTTCTTTTATCTATAAAAAGGTTTTATTTAAAAATATATTTTTTTAATTATTTTGCTTTTTTAATTGATAATATTATTCTTTTAACTGTTTTACCTACAAATTTATAGGCAATTTTATTTATTAATTACAATCATTTTTAATTATTTTTAAATATTTTAAAATATATTATTAAAAATTAATACTTTTATAATAAATTTTATAATGTTTTCTAAATAAAAATTAAAAAAAAAAATGTAATTAACTAATGATTTTTTAAAAATTCTATCACTTATTAGATCTTAATATGATAAATCAAATAAATTAAATTTTATATTTTTGTAATTATTTATTTTTAAAGATATGGTAATGCTCATATTTATTATGAAAAATTCAAATCCAGTAAATTAATACATGAAAATCCTAAAAATCAGATACAAAAGTAGAAAAAAATAAATTAAACTTTTTAAAATGTTCTTGTAAGCTAAAAAGCTTACTAGCTTTATACCAATCAGTCATTCTACTATATTCAAAAAATAATTACTAATAGGGTTCTTCTTAACATATGATAACTAGATTATTACTATGCCCTCTTTTTTCCCAAACAATAATTCCTATTTTAAATTTAATTTCAATACAAAATAAGTAATTCAAATTATTATTAAATTAAAAAGAAACTAATAAGAAAATCTGACTTTAACAAATTTCTAGTTAAGTATCTAGTTAATTCCTATTATAGTGATCTCTCAGTATAGGAGCGCATATATCATTAAGTTCCATTAGAAACACTTCAGTACTCTTAAACTTTCATGCTAAAATATCTGTTAATTCAAATTACAATCACTAGTAGGCATCACATAGAGCCCAAATTACATAGAGTGAAAAACTGAAAAATTTCACTAAGATCAGCAGGCTTTATGATATTAGAGATCTAAAAAGATTGTAATTATTTAGAAAGGTAATTAGGAAAGTCATCATATGCAATTCATTAATCAAAAGTTATTATTGATCCTGATCATCATTTTGGGATATTTCCTGATGTTCATTTTTGTAAACAAAAAGAAAAAAGAAAAAATATGGAAAAAACAGCTAAGAGAAGTAGTGAAAAAAATATTTTAACAAAAAAATAGAATCTTCATATATTACAGGTTACATTCTAAACTTTATATTTATTTTTTATCTTATATTAATAAAACATTATTACATTTGCAACATAACATTAAATATTTCCTATTATATAAAAAATTCATTGATCATATTAAGCACTCATTCTAACGATTCATTAAGAGAATTAAATGATAAGTTTTTAGCTAAATTTGTAAGCTTAGAAAGAAAGTTGTTGAGAATGAGATTGAGAAAATGAAACTGTGATAGAAGTTTAAAGTAAGAACTAATAAGCTAAAGAAAACTATATCATATTATTTAGTTAAGATTAGTAAACTTAACACTATAATTGTAGAATTAGAAAAAAATAAGATAGTTACAGTTAAACTCGAATCTGAAAATGCAAAGTTTAGAGTTAGGATTATAAAAATAAGATAAAGCTAGATGCTAAGTAATAATATTTCTAAAGTAACCAATTTTTTTAATAACAGCTTGTCTAATTTCAATTTATTTGTAAATCAGTTACCTATAGAAATAGATACTTCATTACTTAAAAAACTAATACTAGAAAAGTTACAGAATCAGATGTTAATATACTTGTTATGGACTAATATGATCAAACATTCTTAGAAGATAAGGAAATAGATACTTTTTTAAATGATATGAATAAGAAAAAGGTTAATAATAAAATTAAATGATGCAATAGGGAGAAAAAACTTCTACATAAATCAGGAAATCAAGAGATATCTTCAATTTTTCAGAATATTTCTTCTGTAAAAGATTATGATCAGAGCAATTCAAAAAATTTGAAAAATTCTATCACGAATCGTGATGATTGATAAAAAAATATTCTAGTCATTACTACATTTTAGAAAAATAATGATGATAACATTAAATTCACTAAAAGTCAGATTATAGAGTAAAAATTAATAAAGGAATTATTTAGCAATATTATTTTTACTTCATCAATCTCTTTTGAGATTACAGAACTAAAGATGGTTCCCATAATTATTTTCAAATTTCAATTGAGTTGCAACTTAATTGCGCTATAAGGAAATTTAATTGCGCCACAAGTTGCAACTCAATTGCGCCATTTTTTTTAATTGTGGTGACCATCTTTATATAGAATAATACTTTCAGTATCATATATATTATTATCTTTAGATATGATGCAATTTTAGTTTATTTATTTTAGAATGCAATATGAACTAGACATGAGATGATCATATCTTGGCTCTATTATTCAAATAGTTTTAAAAATAAAGTTGATGAGATTTGTCATAATATTAGGCCTTAGATAAAATAGCTAGATCATAAATATATAAAGAAATACTAAGGCATCTACCTAATATTACATTAAAAAACTTGCATATGAGAACTTTATAAGCTAAAAAATCTGTATATTATTTGAAAAAAGCAGATAAAATTAAGCTAATTACTTTAGTGTTTATAATATTTCAAGCCTTACTATTAATCAAATTTAAAGTGTTATCAAGAATGTGACTTTAGTAGAAAAAATATTAGAAGTACCAAATCGTAATTATGTAACTTTTATTATGAATCATAATGATCAGATTAATGCTTCTTTGATTTCAGCTGAGGTAATCATATCTCATCCATAAATTCCTATAACTAATCTAACTTATGATCAATCTTATTTTCATAATAAGATATTCGATCAATGTTCTAATCTATATAAAGAATGCAGTAGTAAAAATTTTGATTATTATAGGATTATTAATGAAACATCATACCTATTATATAAATTAGATCATAATGATAAAGAAATAAAGGATAAGTATAAAACTGGATTTTACTTTATTAAATATGAATAGCGTAAAATTAAGATAACTATATAATCTAATTATTTTGGCTAAAGGTACTTCCTAAATTTGTTCATGCTTTATTATGATATTTTGTTATAAGGCTAATTTATATTAATTATCATTTATTATAATTTAAATTAATTTGCGACATATAAAACAGCAACATGACTAAGTTCAATAAAGTATTAATATCTGAGTATCTGGATTGATATGTTAAATTAAGTTGGTTATCAAATATTTTGATAGGTAAGATTCATTCTAATTTATATAAAAGATATATTATAGCAATTATCTGAAACTGTGATAAGTATATCAGAAAAATCTCAAGCTTTTGATTTTAAGCCTATCATCTTTAAAGCCAAACTTAATCTAGAATTAATTATCAAATCTGTCTTAAAATATTTCATATACTTGAATTTTGAAATAGTTTTAAGAGGATTGATAATTATAATTTTGTATCTGCTCAGCTGTGGAACTTATCATGTTCTATTTATTAGGAATTATAGATTACATGTCGAATGGTATAAAAATGAAATAGAATATTATTTTACTTACTTCACTTCAAATAATAAATTTAAATTCATGATCATAGCATAGAAACTCTATCATATGAGACTGATTACCTGAAATACACTGTATTATATCAGAAAAATACTATATAGCTTAATTAAAACTATCAGATTAGAGATTTTTTTGCAATTAAGAAAGTAGAACTGTATAATACGAAATTTAGAACTTTTTTATCATCAGAACTAATATATAAATGAAATAGACTATTAGGTTAAAGTAATGATACAATGAATATAGTAAGTATCAGAAGGTGAATAGAATTAGACTTAATAAGACTTTATCATATATTATTATATCAAGCAAAGCTATATCTTGATCTAAGATCTGATATATACTTTTTATTTACAATCAATAAAGGTGTCATTAAGTACAATATATTTACATAATAATATTTCATATAATATAATTGTAGAATTGAGAGATTATATTTGTATTTCAATAAATGCGTAATATAATATTCAAAACAATTATTACTAAAATGATTGTTATGCAATATAAGAAAAAATTAATCATAATATCTTATAGATGTGTAATATTCTCAAACTTATCTGCAGATACTTATATAATAATAAAGACCCTTTGTTGAACTGAAGATATGATTCTTATAGTTAGTGATCAAGATTTTTTATTATGTTTTTAAGTGAATCTATCGATCTGATTTTCATGATGCTATTATAATCCTTTAAAAATTTAATCCAAATTCAATTCTTAGACCTCTAAAAATTATTTAAAAAGAAGTTAAGGTAATTATTAAATCCTTTTATCTGCCTTATACAAATTATTGGCAAATAATATTCAAACTTACTGTATTCTTATCATCAATACTAGCAATCAATCAAATAAGTCTATTCTGAAAAGTAATAAGAAGGTATATGATTTATTTTTCAGCTTGATTCTAGAAGAACATTATCATAATGCTAATAATTTTTTCTAGCTTTATAGATGTACAAAGTCAAAGCAGATATATTACTATTCTTGATCTTTTTAACATATTGATTGTTGAGAAAATCATAATTATTAACATATGTTTCATCTGTAGTGTTATTTTTTGTGACTTTACTAATTTTAATCACATGCTATAAGATCTATTACAAAATATATGATCAACGCAGAATTATACTGTGATACATTAAGCAGCAAAATGTAATGCTGTGAAAATAAATCATAGTGGTAAAAGTGAATTGATAATATTACATTGCTTATTTTTATCTCAGTTATTAATCTCCGATTTATGCTACAGTTTTAAAATTATTTAAAATTTTTTCACAGAACTTAAATATTTTATATAATTCGTATAGATAGAGTAATATTGATTAGAGTTTAGATCTGTAAATCTATGTTATCTGTGAATATATATTCACAATATAAATTTAATATTCATTATCCATATAAAAATTAAGTACAAATATGGATAATTTAAAAAAAGTTAAATAGATAATTCATATCTATGTTATTCATAAATATATACAAATAATATAGATAATATGGATATTATGGATATATGGATATTATGGATATATTGATATTATGGATATTAAGGATAATATGAATTTTCTATGGATAACTTATATAATATGTATAATATAAAATATAAATATAATATTTAATACAATATTTAACATCTTTATTTATTTTAAATGATTAAGAAATATTTAAATTTTATTAATTTCATTATAAATTTTTAGTGAAAAAAAATTACTTATAACATGATTTTTTTTTAAAAATAAAAGTTTTTCAAAAAATTTTAGTTTTAATTGTGTATGCTTTGCTGTTATTGTATTATCTGCTTGAGAAAATAATCTTTCACTAGATGTTGATATAGCAAATATTAATAAATACTTTTTAGCTAAATAAGATAAAATTGAAAATCTTTCTTGATTTTCTGCCTATCATTTATAAAAATCAGTTTTAAGAAATAATTACGATAATATAAGATATTCATTAATTTTATTTTCAGTATTTTAACTTTCTGTAAACATATCTATAAGTAAAGAATTACTTGATTCCAATAAATCTAAATCGTAATTATTTGTAATATTAGTAATAAACTCTTCTGATTCCTTAACAGATTGATATTTATCATACAAAAAAGAAATTATTCCTTTTTTAAAACTAAAAATAAAATTATGACCTTTTAAATATGGATTAAGTAATGCTGATATCAATCCTTCTTTTGCTAGATTTTTTCAATAATGATATAATAAATGATATAAATTTTTTTTAACTTCTTCTTCTTTTTCTTCACAATTTAAAGGATTTTTAATTTTAATGTTTCTTCTTTTGTTTTGTGATTCATTCATAATAACAATATCGTTGTCATCACTATCTTCAAATTTAACATCATCAAATGCATTGTTATTATTTATTAAATCTACTACTCTATTAACTTCTTTAGGAATTACTTTAATTTGAAGAGTATTCACAATATAATATATAAAAGAAACTGTTGCATATTTTTCACCACCTAACAATTTAGTTGCATCATAAAAAGGTTGAAGTATTTTAGTTAATTATTTTATAAGTTTCCATTCATCATTACTAAGCATTATTTCTTTAAGACATTTTAAATCCTTTTTTATATTTGTATCAGATTCAATACTCATAGTTGCAATTAATATATTAATTGTATTATAAAGTTTAAGAAGACGTTCTCATGCAAGATACGAAGAATTTCATCTTGTTTTTACATCTTAAATTATATGCAAATATTTGTAATTATTTAAAAAATCCTAAATAAAAAATTATATTATTATTTGTTAATATTATTAATAATTAAATTAATTAAAAAAATATTAAAATAAATATGAAAATAAAACCTCAGATTCATTTAAATGACATATTTGTATCACCTTCAAATATTCATTTTATTTTAGACTTATAAAAAAATTAATAAGTTATTTTACATATGCTATTAATATTTTAACTGATATTAATTCTCTATTTATTATAAGATTTAGTGTATAAGCTGCATAAGGGATCTGAAATATATTAAGTAAAAGTTTCAAAGCAGTAACCATATTACTACTATTATCAGTAGTAATATAAATAAATTTTTTCTCTAAATCCCATTTAGAAATTAGATCCAATATTATTTATGCAATATTTTTATTTGTATGTAAATATTCTATATATTAACATGCTAACATTATTTCTTGTAATTCAAATTCTTTATTAATAAATGAATACGTAATATCAATATAATCTTTATGATCTCTAGTAATCCATAGATCTGTTGTGATTAAACAGAATTTTATAGACTTATCAAATAAATTTAAAAGTTCTTGTTTAAAATTATTATATACTTAGTTATAAGCTTTTTGATATATTTGTCACTTGAAAGAATATAATAAGGATTAGGAGTTTTGATTAAATTAATAAAGTTTTCATTCTTTAATATATAAAGTGGTTGTATATCATCAACTAAAAATTCTGTTAATATTTCATCATACTCTTGCTTATGCTTAGGATTTTTTGTCCACTATTTGTGAAATATTGCATCAATTTTTATTTGAGTAGAATCATTATTACTTTCTTTTTTAGATCTAAGTATGCTATGATGAGATTCTAAATAAGTCCAAAAATTACCAGTTGATCCATCTGTATTAATTATATACTCACATATTTTTACATCTTTGCTTGTCCTAATTTTCACATTACAAGAGCCTTTTTTGTGTTTAAGTTTTGGTAGATTGAGTTTATTAAAATAACACCATATCTGTTTTATCCTTAACTAAAACTCTTCTTTTCTTTTTTTTACTTGTTTCTGTACTGGCTGTACTATCAATTTAAACAAAATCACTAATATTAATATTGTCTTCATCATTGTTAAGTTCCATTATATAAAACACTAAGATCAAAATGAAATTGAAAAATTAAAAATTAAAAGTTTTCGCTAAATTAGCTAAAATTTAAAAAAATCAATTATCTATATTGTATTACAAATATAATTACACAGATCAGATTAAAAAATTCAGAAAGAATGATTTAACAAAATTCTGATTTTTTCATTTTTAAATTTATAAATCTAACTTTATACATTTTTTTATTTGATTTTGTTATTAAAAAAAATAACAGAAATGAAATTAACTTTCTTATTAACTGAAACTTAGTAAAAAAAATGATAAAATTAGTAAAATAAAATATGAATTTATAAAGAGATCGAATGAAAATAAATAAAATAATAAAAATACCTTCTAAAATATATTACTAAAACTTATGTAATAAGGTTAGTTATAAGAATGAAATGGCAATAAAAATTCCATTTCTTTTGATAGATCTACAGAGAAGAAAGTTTGTTAGTAAATAAAATAGAAGATAAAATGGTAGATTGTAGAAAATAATATTGCCTCTCTAAATGCATCTTCTTTAAATACATACTCTATATATTTTCTCTCTAAATACATGCTCTCGTTCAGTTCTAAGCATATAGAATTCATATAGAAATTTTCTCTTTAAATGCATATCCTCTTTAAATGCATATTTTTAAAATTTTCACTATAGTCTTAAGGGGATGCATTTAAAGAAGGTTGACTGTATAGATATTTGTAGGATTATTTATTTCTAAAAATCTCATAGTTATCAATAATTATAAGAAATAAATAATTAGTATAGAAATTTATAAAAAGCTTGAGAGAACAAAAAAATAACTTGATGCTAGAAATCACATTAAAAAGTTTAAGATCTATATACTTCTTTTCTCTTTAATAGCATCATATATTTTTTTCACTTTCTGATTCTATTATATATCAGAAAAATCATTAATAATGTTTCGTCTACTTTAGAATATTTACATTAAAATTTTTTTATTCACCAGAGCAGTAAAGAAGATTTGAAGATTTTTCTTTATCAATAAACAAAATGTGACTTTTACAACTTAGTTAAACTGTCTCAATATCACCTATAAAAAATGGTAATCAGTTTTATTTGTCAGGTCACATATACTTATTAGAGTGACATATAATAGTAATAATTAACACTTTTCTCAACAAAAAATTTCTAAGTTCCTAAAATATTTAGTAAATTAAAGAACAGCTAAAATGTAACATGATATGACAAATTTACTAACCTCTTTAAACTAATTCTAATTCTACTTTAATCTTAATTCTAATTTAAACCTGAACTATAATACTAATCCTAATAATAAATATCCAGCAATATAATCTGACTACTATTTTTTATGGGTAATGTTATATTCATCAACTTAGTTGTACATATACAATTACAGATCTAATTTGCACATGTAATTATCATGATTATAAGCATCTTCCTTACATTTCTAATAGAATTTTACTTTTACATGATCATAATAAAAATATTTATCACCTTGCATTATATCCCTCACTTTTCATTTTTACTATGTATTCTGAGGACTTAGAACTTTTTTTTAGCAGTGAAATACTATTTGTCATACCATTATTATTTACTAGTAAATCTGATATTATCACATATACACTACCTGAAAATAAGTTTGCACAATTTTGAAAAAAATAGTAAATAAATTTGTGCAGTTTTGAAAAAATAGTTTATTATCATTTTTTTTTAACAAAGTATTAATATCTAGTTGGCCAACCATTATTGGCAATATATGCTTCTATTTTTTGAGGCATACTATCAATTAATTTTAGGTAAGTTTCTTGCAGAATTTTTTTCCATTCTTCT
>CAJVPQ010002428.1:0-13904 GCA_910591825.1 Funneliformis caledonium
TGCATTGTATGAGAGTCTTATAAAAATTATTAATAAAGTTTTCTCCCATATCGGTCCATAAAACACCTGTGATCTATCCTCTTATGGAAATCAACATAAACTTTAAAACGTCGAATTTTTCGTTGTATACTGATTTTTCACCCGGCAATATAATGTCTCTATACATTATTTTGAACGAGAGTCACCCACGCACAACTATTTTAAACGAACGTGTTCGGAATGAAGCCTTTTGGATTTTTTGAATGAAAGCGATAAAGAGCCATTCCAATTTAAAATAGATTAATAGATTTATATCATCGGGAATATTATCAAACATGAGGAAGGGAAGAGGAAGGATAAAGAACAATTTCTTAAAGATAGATATATAAAAAGGCAAGTTAAAAAAAAAAACTTTTTTTGTTGGAAATATATAAAGTAGCGTGGCAAGGAATCAACTCGTTTTTTTGCCATTCAAGTCAATTCGTCGACCCATTGCTGGTCCCATTGGGGCACCAGACAATCAATTCGTTTGCCTGATGTTCAAGTCAATTCGTCGACCCATTGCTGGTCCCATTGGGGCATCAGACAATCAATTCGTTTGCCTGATGTTCAAGTCAATTCGTCGACCTGATGGGAAAAGGAATCAAATAAGAATTAACAAGTTACAGCAGTTCGTCTCTTTTTAATGATTTATTTCGTGTTAAGCTTATAAAGATTTATGTGTGCTTTTCCTAATTCACTTTTGCATAGAAATTGTTTGAATATTCATATTATCGTCCTCATTCTTATCTATTATTATAATTTTAGCAAAAAGGATATGCTAATCACGATATTTACTAACTTTAATACCTAGCTTGATATACCATAACTTTAGTTTGTGTGATAAATGAACGAAAACATTTGTAACAATGGTCTAAAAATAAAATTTTTTAATTGATAATTTTTTAAACAAAATTTTTTTTACTGAATAAAATTTTCTTTTTATATATCTCTATGAACCCCAGATTTTTGGTCTGGTGATCGATCGATCAATATTTTTTATACGTAACGCGAGATCCAGCAGGCTCGTTGTCTAATAATACTCGCCAAAAGAAGTTACGCTATGAAAAAGATGAGGATAAAAAAGAATTAGAGCGTTTCGCAATGGTATAAAGTATATGGCAGCTTAATGCTTAAATGGAAAACTTTACTGGTGTTCTAAAGATCATTGCGAATTTTAGAGGTCTAATGAACTTCGCTTAATGGCTGAACGAGAAGCAAAAGTGCAACAACCACTAGAAACTGACATTCAAGAAGAGGTGTCCTTTACTATTGAAGAGTTTGAAGAAGGTATTATAATGATTTTTATAGTTGACTATAAAGTAATTATTATTAACTTAAGCTTGGATAATTCCCTGACAAATAAGAAAATTTTTAACAAATTAAAAGCAGCTACCAAATCTGCACCTTTACCTTATGTTAATCTTGATTGTCTAAAAAAGTGGATCAAAGAAAATTACACAGTAAGGAATGGTTGTGTTTGTTTTTGTGTTTGCTTAACTTTGATTTATTAATTTTTTAACTGTTAAATTTAACATTTAGCATAAAATTGAGACTACATTATCAAATTTGCGAGCAACAATGGAAATAGAAAGATTGGATTTGGAGCAATTTAACTTTGTAAGGTAAGTGCTTGAAATCAAACTCATGCAATTGCAAGCTAAACATGGAGAAAAACTCGATTCATTAATGGATGAGAAAACATATATATCAACAATCATGTCTTCTGATTTTGAGATTTTGAAGTTTTGTTTCATATTTGTTTATTAACAAATGGTAAATCAAAAATAGAATAAAAGCAAAAATTTCATATTGATTATGAATCTAACTAGACTTTCTTGAGCAGGAATAAAAAGGAATTTTTTTTATTAAAGTGGCATCACGAATTAGTTTTTCATACCTATTCTTCTACACATAAAACAGATAGTATTCTTTTCAATTATGATCATGTTAATCAGGAATTCCTACTTGTTGAGAACATTGGCCTGCCCTCAAAGACACTAGAACCCAAATACTATAAGAATCTCTTAAAGAGCTTATGAAATTCTGTAGATGCGATTTATAAAACATTCTGAAAAAGCAAAAATGAAGATACAACAATAGCATCAAAATATTACATGTTGGCATATTTTGTACATAGTAAGTTTTTCAATGATCATTTCTACTTTGCTATGATCTATTGAAATTCTTTGCACTATTGACGAAGTTCTATACATGCAGAACATAAAGGTGAACTTTATAGAGTAAATTTGAATACAATATTTCCTAATATAGATTACCTTAGAACTTATCTGATGATTGTAGTACCATACATTTCACTTGCTACTTTATATGTTTGACTGATTTATGCAATAATAGATTTTATATAAACTCCTAAATCCCACTTTTTTTGCAAATTTTTTCTTTTTTCTGAAACTGGTATAATTGTTAACCTATATTGTCATACAATATTTATTTTAAAATCAAATATCAACTTCAATTATTATTCCTAGTGTCAAAGATGTGGAAGAATACGATATAGAAGAACTTATCGCTTATTTACGAACAAAGTTCTCAAATCTTAGTGAGGACTTCATTAAGCTTCATGATCAGAATATTGATGGTTAATCCTTTGTTAATATGAACCAAAATGAGTTTACAGAGTCTTCCTTTAACTTTGGTTATGGAAAAGTTAAAAATCTTGGTATTTTGATCAATAGGTTGAATGATCAAAGTAAGTTAGTTCTATCATAAATGTTTAAACATTTGTATGTCTCAAAGGACTTATTTATTTACTCAACTAATGTCATTCTATAGGCTCTTTACTCTTAGAGAAGTCTTATTGTGTATTCTATCACAAATTAAATATGATCTAAAAGTTATTACGAGATGCTTTAATATGAAAATATTTGAGGTTTTGCCAAAATTGCATTTATATAATAACTTTTTCGAAGATGTGAATCAGTTTAACTTTAATAATCAATCGAGATTTCAAATATCATAATTTCAAAACAATGTGATAGTTAACAAAGAGGATATTTGAAAAACTTTTAATGATAATTTTGTAAAGTATTAAATAAACTTTTAGAGGATTATAACTTTTCGAGATTGCCAATTCCTACTCCTAATATATTTGACTTTACTAGTTACTATGCAATAAGTGAATTGGTCTTAGTGATTAAAATAAAGAGGAAATACATCATAAAGGATTTGAATAACAAAACATATATACAATATTGTAAATTAAATAAAATCGTAAAATCAGTACTCAAACAGATTAATTTCTATATCAGAAACAATAAGCTTAAATACGGTATGCTCTCAACTTATGAAGAGCATTGGTTTCTGTTTAGACTAACGTAAGATGAACTTTGGATTTCAAAAACACTTTCAACATCATTTCAAGATCCTCCAGTACTAAAAGCATACGCTTATATAGCTTTTCTAGTGAGAAGAAATTACCTTACTTTAACCCTAATATAATTCAAATGCTAACCGCATTTGGGACTTTTGATGATAATCTAAGATACATCAATTGTAATCTGAGATAAGAATTGATCTGAGACATAATATATATAAACAATAAATTCAAAAAATGTAAAATTATACATACAGTTTAAATCAATCAAATTCTTTATTATATTTTTTCATAAAAAAATATATGAGAAAGAGTTGACCAGCTAAGCAAAAATGAATTGTAAAATTGATATAGAAGCAGGATTTAAAGGGAAAAAATTTTCTGAGTCCTAATACATATGATAGCAGTTCTTTTTCCATTATCTAGTATTATAATATCTAAACTACTAGTAAATTTTTTATTATCTATACATCTTATATTAATTTTATTATTCTAAACTTTAGATCCCTTTATGCTATAATAAAAGTTTTTACAGTTTTTTTTCCAATTCTTTTTTTTAAATTGATAAATTTTACATCTAATAATTTTAAATATATAATTTAAACTATCTCTTTTCTTATTCAAATTAAAAACTTGTTTAAAATGACTTCTATTTTCTTTAAAAAATGAATCAGATAATCAATTAAAAGAATTTTTACTAATAAAAATAAAACTTAAAGTCTCAGATTAATTAATTAAATTTGATTTAAAGTCTTTAAACAATTGCATAATATTGAATCATTTTATTTTAGAAAATTTTGATAATGATATTAAATTCAAATGTAATTCTGTCAAATTCATTATTATACATTTCTTTAAACTATTAAGTTTTGTAATTACATTATTATTTATTGAAAAATTTTTTTGCATTTCAAGGGTGTAGCTAGTATTACATATATTAAGTTTGATATTAATTTTACCAAATTTTACATTAACTTCTTTATTAAGTTTATTATTAAATTTATTATAATTCTAAAATTAACTTTATAAAATATAAAAAGCTTGTTAGTAATTTTAGTATTAACTTTTACAATGAATTTTCTGTAAATATCAGAATAATTCTTTTGATTTTACAGTCATAATTCTATCACATATCTTTTTTTTTAATTTTTACTATAAGTTTATTATTAATTTCATATATATATATATAAAATACTCATTAATAATTTTATTTTTACATATAGGAAGATCATTGAAGAATTTTTTTCTGATAATATAAATTAAAAAATATATATTAACAAAAAATAAAAATATAAATTCTTTAAAAATGTATCACAAAGTATTATTTTATAAAATAAGTATAAATATAATTTTAGAGTGAAGTAGAAAAAATTATTTTCAGTTATGTTAAATCATAAATAGTTTTATATAATTTTTACAATTTATTAGTATGATTTTAGTATGATTTATTACTAATAAAATTAAGATAAATCTATTTTTCTTTTTATATTTTTATAGTCAGTTCTATAGTAAGGATCTTAAAAAGAATCATACATTTAATATTAATATAATTAGAAGTGAAAATTCATGTCAAAATATAGGCTTAAAATAATTTTTAAAAATAATATCATATTTATATCCTTATTTCTAAAAAAAGAAATATTAAGATTTAATTTTAACATCATATCTAAAGATAAAAAAATTAACACATTTTTGTAATTTTATATCTTTACAATATGAAAAACAATTAGTAAAAAAGAAAAAAATCCACTTTTTAGTTAAAAAATTTTTTATTAGTTTACTTTGCTAATCATGATTATATGAATAAAACTAGTTTAATAACTAAAATTACTTAAATTTGTAAATTTTTCTCTTTTTTATTAATTGCTTCCTATATAAAGATGGCGTTTCAATTAGTTGTAACAGGTGACAAATAAGCATCACAATATTGTAACAAATTGTAATATTATTAAAATTTAAGTTACAACAGGTGACAAATAAGTATTACAATGTTGCAACGCCATCTTTATTCCTATATATTTAAGTAATAAATAATAATAATATATTTTTTTCATAAATGTTAGGCCTAAAAATGTCTACCAAAACTTTCTCAAAATAATTTTATCATACCCTTTCTATATTTTTAATATAGTTTTAACAGTTTTAGCTTTTATCATATTGAAAGTGTTTCATCATATCTCTTATTATAATTTAATATAGTTTTATCTAAGTTCTGATTGTTATTAAGAGATTTTGTCCTTTATCTATAATTAGACCATAAGATACTTCATATAAGAAAAAAATTTTTTAGTTTAATTTTATAAAGTATATGAATAAATTATATTATAGAGTATATTTACAAAATATCTTTATTCCTATTTCACTTATTTTATTTATATTTAGAAAAGAAACTAAAATAATTGTAAAATAATATTTACTTTAATAAATTACTTTATACAGTGGTTACTAAAAGAAATGCAAGTATGATTGGTTACCTTTGAACGGTTATAACTTATCAACTACAAATGCTAGAAATATGATCTTGTACTTATTTTAAAGTCCAAATCTTGAAGGATATCCTGGTGAAATCTAGTATTAAGTTAATAATTCCAATTTTGAGTAACTTAGTGATATACATCAAAATTTATTACATAGTAAAGTTCAGGCATAGAAAAATTTTTTAAGCATACTAGCTACCACAAAACTGATACTGGCGATTCCAATAAGCTAAATTTCGTGGGAATCGGACCAGCCGATCAGGAATTATCGCGCAGCAAAAATCAGCAAATTATTATATAAAAGTGGTTCAGCTACTTTTTTTATAATAATTTGCCGATCTTTGCTGCGCGATAATTCCTGATCGGCTGGTCCGATTTCAACGAAATTTAGCTTGTTGGAATCGCCGCACTGAGGAGAATCGGAATCCAATGTCAGTTTTGTGGTAGCTAGTATGCTTAAAAATTTTCTACACCCAAACTTTACTATGTAATAAATTTTGATGTAGATCGTTAGGTTACACAAAATTGTTTTCATTAACTTGATATTAAATTTCGCCAGAATATCCTTCAAGATTTGGGCTTTAAAACAAGTATAAGATCATATTTCTAGCATTTGTGGTTGATGAGTTATAGCCGTTCAAAGGTGGCCAATTACACTTGCATTTCTTTTGGTAGCTACTGTATTTATTTTTAATATTTATAAATAATAATATATATATATATAAGCAATTAAAAATAAGTATTATAATTAATAATACAGAGGGTCACTAAAAGTCTCTGAACGCTTTTTGGCTTAATAAATCATTTAAAATTTTAAAATTTAATTAAATAATTTATTAAATATTTATTAAAAATGATATATAAATAAATTTCATACTAATTAATCAGTATTTGATCAGGCTTCCATTTACTTCAATAATAGCCCAAATTCATTGTAATATACTATCGACCAAATTTTTGATAGTATGTATTGAAATTTCTCTTCATAACTTTTTAATATGCCGCTCTAATTCAGCAATGTTAAAAGACATTTTTTTATCACAGATGCTTTCCTTGACATCAGCCTACAGATTTTTGATTGGGCTGATGTCTAAATTTGAGCGAGCTATAAAAGAACGTACATATTATTTTCTGCATGAAAATTCTCCTGCTTCATATTGTAAGGCTGAGAATTATCCTTCTGAAAACTACCATTACCATTTTGAAATACATTTTTAAAGTACAATTCATATAAACAAGATTTGAAATGTTATATGACTGCAAAATTGCTAAGTCATATAAAATTATTGATATTGAATCGCATTTAAAAAGTGGTGTTCAGAGATTTTTAGCAATCCTCTGTAAAATAAAATTAACAGAAATAAATATTATTTGTGATATATATATAATTCAAATTATTTTATAAATAGTAAAAGCTAAAAGTATATATTTTTTATTATTTTATATTATTTATTACTTAAATATATAATTTATAATATAGAGCTTTTACAATATAAAGAAGAGAAACTGCTAAAAAAAATTAATTTACTTTTATATATCAAATATATTTTTAAATCAAAATATATTTAGATTTAACATTAATTCATTTTTATTTTTTTAATTTTCTATTATAAGGTTTTATATATACATAGAATAAAAGTATTTGAACAATTATAATATTATACAAATTTAACTATTTATTATTGATTTTTAATTAACAATAGTATGCTCTATTTTAACTAAATTCATTATGATTTTGTTCTTTTAAATAAAAAAAATTTTTGTAAGTAATTATTTCAATACATAAAATATCAAAAATTAAACTTATATCATTTAAGCGTAAAAAAATTATAAGTTTATTAAAGGGTGAGTATAACATAAGAAACAACTCAGAATTCTTAGTAAACTAAAATCTATTATCTATGATGTAATTACGAAGTATAATAAAGAAAATTATATTGATGTTACATTTAGAAGTAGTAAACTTCCAGCTTTATCAGAACAAAATAAATGTCAACTAGGAAGAATAGTTTAATGAAATTATAAATAAGCTGTGAAAGAAATTATTGAACAATTTAATCAGTCTTAATATTTCATTAAGTAATAAAACTATTAAGCATACACTGCATTCTATGGGTTATTATGAGCGTACTAATAGAAAAAAACTTTTAATTTTTTAATGTAAATAAAAAATGTTTACTTTAATATCATGTTAAAAAAAGTTGGCAAGATAAATAGAATTTTATAATTTTTAGTGATTAAAGATAGTCATCATAATTAAAAAATAGCACAATTAAATTATAACTTGTGATGTAATTAAGTTGTAACTCAATTAAAATTTGAAAATAATTATAAGAACTATCTTTATTAGTGATGAATCTCATTTTAAATTATTTAGAAATAATGCTAATCAATAGGTTTAACATAGGGTTTATGAGACATATGTAAAAGATTATTTTATTTTAACAGTTTAAAAATTAGAAAAATTATAGTTTAGAGGTATTTTTGCAATATTAAAATAGGATCATTGGTACTAATTGAGGAAAAATTATATACTAAAAAATATGTAAAATTACTTAAACATTATCTTTTACTTTTTCTTAATGAACTTGAATCTAATAGTCATACTTTTCAAAATGATAATACCTTATCATATGTAACATAATTCACAAAAAGTTAAAAAGAAGAAAATTTACATTAATCACTTTCTTGATTACATATTAGTACTATTTTTAGATTTATATAGGCTAATGAATAGTATGTTTTTACTAAAAAAGGTTACTTAATAATAAAATTACATTAAGATTAAATATTTTAATGTTATACTACAGAGGGTGATCATAGATATCCAAACGATTAATTAAACTATTTGAATTTATTTATTATATTAATTAATGATCCACCAGTCAATAAAAGAAAATCATATATAAATTGTAATGCAAATCATATATTAAAATCTTATAGTGTAATGATTTTGATGATCTTTTGTAATACAAATTTTTTAAGCAGATCTTTCTGTAATACCATACACGATAAAATAATATCATATATTTTTTTATTTCAAAAATCGTTAACACAAAGTTTTTTTTGGTTAATCTTATTATGGAGGCACGTGGCATTTACTATGTTATACTTCAAGTCATTAGGTAAAAATAAAATTGCAAAAGTTATAAAACAGTGTTTTTTTTTATATTATATAAAATTTTTATAAAATTTATTTTATTCTCAATACATAGCTTCTACTCGTTAACTAATTCACGTTCTGTAACTCTTTCTTTAAAAATGTGAGTATATGTATTTATCCAATTTTGTATAGTACTAACTTTTGGAATATCTTCTTCTTTAAATTTACTAGTTTCAATATATTTTAAAAGCTCATCATGCATTTCTTGAGTATTCATTCTGTCTTTTTGTCTACGATTTCCATTTAGAAAAAAAAGTTTTAACAGTACTTTTACTTCTTTTTTCATCCTTTTCCTACCTCTTCTACCTAATTTCTGATTACCTTTCAATGCTCATCCTTTTTTCAATGAAAAAATTTAATCTATCATTTAAAATACATTAGCAAAGGGTATGTAAAATATTATATCATGTAATTTATTTATAAATATTATTTTTACTTACCAATATCTATTTCCTCTCCATTAGTAAAAATATTTGAATCATTAGATCTTACTGTCAAGTTTGATTCTGTTATAATTGGCATATTCCATTGGGTTTCTGAAACGGTTACTAGTCGAAATAAAAAATTTCAGTCATATGACTTTCAATCAAGTTTTAACTGAATTCAGTATAAAATTTTGGTTATTATTAGATTTCAGCTCATGTGATTGCTGATCTGCCTTACCGAAACTCTAACGAATTTTTAAGTTTAAAGTTATGTATAAAAGAATACAAATTATACAAATTTCACTTTATATACTTTATATGCAATATTAACGAATGTTAAGTTTACTATTAATTGGATTTACGGCCAAATAATTCTTCGCATTTTTCTGACCTGAAATTTGATATTTTACTGGTACAAACCTACTGAGAATGTTATGTACCAGAACAATGCAATTGTGTCTCTCAGGGTAAAACTCTATGTCTTACAACTCAACATTACAAACTTCGTCATTGTCAATACTGAAATGGTTTTGATTACTTGTCACATGTTTATACCACTGAATGAATGCTAAATTATGTTCTAGTTCTCTATCTGGTAAATTAACCTTGTGAACAAAAAAATTGCACTTGGTCGGGAAAACAATCAGTATCACCGTCTTTCGTTATAAATTTTGCCAAAATAAATGAGCTTCTCAAGTGACGAGATGATATATTCGAACTAAATATCTCAGAGCCAATACAGCATTTACCGAATTGATTTATTTTGATGCCAATTACTATCAAATCTTCATGATCTTTTTCAAATAGTCTTCAAAACTCCAGTGTTTCGTAGGTTGCTATGTAGTATTTGACCAATAAATTAAGCATTGAATCTGACATTATTATATCTTCAGAAATAGGTCTCATTATTTCACCTGAGAATGGCTCACTTCCAGTAATTGATGATTGTTGAATATTTCGTGAATTCAACTAGAATCATTTCATTTCATCAGAAAAAAATTCGTTAGTTTCTGATAAAGATCTAACTGAAGATCACTTTTCGAGTAATTCTAGACCTCTTGTATTTACACCAGAGCTTATAATACTATTAATACAAATGTCAGACATCAATCAGCGCATAAGCTTTGGTTCAATTTTTCTATAGCTGTTTGGTAAGGCACTTAAAATTTAAAATATTATAATTATTTACCATTTTTGGAAGCATTACAGTAAACAAAAAAAAATAGTTTACCTAGTATACCATTTATACACTCAAATGAGAATTACCAGAATGCGTATAAAGGTTCGAAATCGTCGGTATATACGCTCAAGTGAAGTGAGAGATGAAGGTTTGGTATAACTTTGTCTCTTCCATAATGTTTCTCAATTAACTTCACAATCTCAATCAATCTCCAATGTGCTTTTCTAACTGAATCAATTTCTAAAATACAGCTTACTAAAATTGTAAAATTGTACAAATTCTCACAAAATGATGGAGAATTTTTTGATCATGACCTAAAAGATGCTTCTAAAGAGTAACAGTAGCATATATCATAAAAAATATTCTCTACTAATCTGCAGTGAAGTTCAAAAATCCTTCACCACAATTAATTTTATTTGGAATACGACCAATATCAGATGGCACTTGAAATCTGTCTATTGTTTTCTGAATAATCTTTAAAATGTTTGTTATTAAAACACTCTCATTGACCCAAATACGTTTCACTATCTACCTTGCAATGCCTAGAAATAGGCAATGCATTAGGTCGATGATTAAAAATCGAATTGGATCAAAATATAGCAGACGAAGCAATTCAGACCATCTAACACCTGTGTTTCTAACAAAACGCTTCCTTGTAGCATCTGATTTGCAATATCACCACGCAAGAGCATTCTGAAAATATTTATTTTATTATGAGTAATGAACCATTTATACATATTGTTCATTCTTGCAAAGTTGTGTTGCCGATTTTCATAATTTGCATGTTTCTTGCACTGATGGTATGAAACAAGTGCTGAAATGTGATCACATATTTTCCTGATCACAGGAATATTGCACGAAACAAGTATTAATGCTACGTGAATTTTTTTACCTTCTTCACTTTCGTATGTTTTATTTAAAGTCACTCTAGTCCAGAGTGACTCTAGTTCATTAACAATCAATGCCAAATAGTGATTTATTTTATATAAACTCACTTCATTTGGACTAGGTAACAAGTTAAGAATTAGTAGATTTTCACGCTTAAATCAGATGTCTCACAGCAAGTTACATATAATAGCATATATTACACCAGTACTGTGAATTGAACTCTTGTACAGCTGGAACTAATTTAGATTTATCATTAAGCCAATGTTTGAATCAGCCATTTCACTTCAAAAAAATTCTCATCATTTGTGTCTTTAAAGCTTTTCCAGATTTGTTCATCGTATATATCAGTCAAAATGTTATTAAAAGTTGACCTATTGACCCAATATCAAAGAGAACTTTCAAAACCAGGTTGAAGATACAAGGTTGCTAATTGTTGACAAATCCCTGTGAATGGATAAATCATCTACAACTTCATTTAATAATCTTATTTGATTAGATAGAAGCGTTTGACACAATCGGCGTCTTGTTGAATTGAAAAATTTGATATGTTGACATTTCATAATGGTAAGAGTTTCATTTTAATGATAACTTTTCACTTCGCTCTTTTGTAAAGTTTGTAACATTTCGTACAAGATACGAAACTTTGAAATCAGTCCTCAATACCAAGCATCCATCTTAATTTGTAAAGTGATTCTGGAAAGTCTTCAAAATAATTGCCACCGAATTCGTTCAATACCAATTTTATGAATTTTATTAGTGATTCAGTTGCTGTCTCTCACTGGTCGAAATCAAAAAAATCGGACATGCAAAAATTGGCCTAAAATCAGCCTAAATTTGGCCTAAATTTAGCAAATTATCAAAATCAGCCTAGCCGATTAGCATACATCAGAAATTGGCCAAGAATCAGCCAAAATTCGACCTATCTTATTTATAGCTGATTGGTATACTTATAGCCGATTGGTATATATCTAAATTTGACCTATCTTATTTATAACCGATTGACGTCTGATTGAAACGATTGAATTGTTCCTTAGGTACAATGGTTTTATCGTTCCTAAGGAACGATGTATACATTTATCATACCTTAGATACAATAATTTTATCATTCTTTAGAGACGATAGTATTATTGTATCTAGAGTTTCGGACGAGTCGAGTTAACTCACGAGTCAGATAAGCCGAGTCGAGTTTAAATCAAGTTGAGTTTATGTTTTTTTGACTTGATGATTTGCGAGTCAAGCCAAATTCAAGTCGAGTTAAATATTTAACTTGACTCGATTTAAACTTGACTTGATTCGAGTTGACTCGAGTTGACTTAAACGATAAAAAAAATTGTTCAAGTCGAACTATAACAAATTTTGAATAAATTCAAGTTAAAATCAAATCGAGTTAAAATCGAGTCGAGTCAAATTGAGTCGAGTTTAAAATTTATATAACTCGAATCAAATCAAATCGAAAAATTTTATAAAATAAATTTGACTCGACTCGACTTGAAAAAACGAGTTGAATAGAGTTGGTCTTTAAACTCGACTCAACTCGACTCATTCGGAACTCTAATTGTACCTAAGAAATGATGATTTTATCATTCCTTAGGTATAATGCATTTATCATTCCTAAGGTATGATGGTATTATCGTTCCTTAGGGACGATGGTATGGTATTATCGTTCCTTAGGGACGATGGTATTATCGTACCTAAGAAATGATAGTTTTATCGTACCTAAAGAACGATAATATCATCATCCCTAAGGAATGATAATACCATACCATCGTTCCTTAAAGACGATTATTTTATCGATGATGGTATTATCGTACCTAAAGAACGATGGTTTTATCATTCTTTAGGTACAATGTATTTATCATTCCTAAGGAATGATTGTTTTATCATACCTAAGGAATGATAGTATGGTATTATCGTTCCTTAGGTACAACAATTTTATCGTTCCTTAGGGACGATTGTTTTATCATTCCTAAGGTACGATAGTATTATCATTCCTAAGGAATGATTGTTTTATTGTATCTAAGGAATGATGTATTTATCGTTCCTTAAGGACGATGGTATTATCGTATCTAAGGAACAATGGTTTTATCATTCCTAAGGTATGATGGTATTATCGTTCCTTAGGTACGACGATTTTATCGTTCCTTAGAGACGATAGTTTTATCGTTCCTAAGGTACGATGATATTATCGTTCTTAAGGCATGATAGTTTTATCGTTTCTTAGGGACGATGGTATTATCGTACCTAAGAAACGATGCATTTATCATTCCTTAGGGATGATTGCTAAAATAATATTGATTTAATGTACTATTTGAGTTTATTTCTGGTATATAGTGTCACCATGGAATTCTTCAACTCAGGGTGATCACGTTATCAAGTCTCTACTCGAAATTTCTAACTGCGGTTTACTGCGGTTAAG
>CAJVPQ010002429.1:0-13895 GCA_910591825.1 Funneliformis caledonium
CAATAAAATAGAACAAATTTTAAGCGATTCAGAAGATAAAGTTAATAATAGAAATACTTACCAAATTGATAAAAAATACGAAATCTAAAGAATAATTAGAAAAGCAATATAATTAAATGACTGTCACTAAATATAATAATAAACAAGCTGTCTTTGAATATCTTACCTGCTTAAATAATGAAAAAATATATACTAGTTTAGAAGTAGCTAAAATAGTTTTTGTTGATAGTGATTTATGAAAAGCATAACGCATCTGATATTATACAAATAATAAATTTCTGGTATCTAGATGTGGAAAATATCAAAAAACTATTAGATTAATTGATAATGAAGATATAGCTAAAAAATGCTAAACCTGAATTCATGAGCAAAATTTTAAAGCCATGTTAACTACATTTAAAAAATTTGTTGAAAAAGAGCTATTATCTAATATTGGAGTTACTAAGAAAAAATATATTTCTTTAATGATCGCAATGAGATAGCTTAATATCCTTAGTTATTTATTTCAAAATTATTATCAAGGTATATTATGATAGACATGAACGAGATAATATTTTACAATATCGCAAAGTATTTTTGAAAAAATGTTTAAACATGAGAAATATATGTCCAAGTATGAAGGTGAAATAATGAAATATATATATCCTAATTTACCTAAAGGAAAAAAAGAATAAATTCTTATAATTCATGATGTATGCATTTTTTATTCTAGTGATGGTAAATGTAGAATATGAGCTAAAAATGAAGAACTATTATTACAAAAAAAAGGAAATAGAAGATCTATAATAGTTAGTGAATTTCTTACTGAGATTGATAGATATTTGTGTTTACAATAAACTAATATATTGCAAAATCCAAATATACCTGAAGCATAATGTTATTTAAAACCTGGTAAAAATCAAGAAGGTTATTGGACAGCTGAACATCTTTTTGAACAAATCAAATGTAAAGCCATTCCTATTTTTGAGACATTGTATTGTGAATAAATAAACATGATGCAGCTTATGTGATACAGAAGGATGATTAATTTATATAGATTGTATATCTAATATTTCTGATATGTCTGACATATGTGACATATCAGACATAATTGACATAATTGACATATTAGACATAACTGATATATTAGATATATTAGTTATATCTTTCTATGTAATATATTTTATATAAATAGAAAATTTGTTATGTAGAAAGAAGGGGGAGAAGATAGGTTCAAATGCTTCAGTGTATAACAGGTTTTAAGGTTAATTTAAAAATTAATTTATAAATACAATACATATCAAAATAGGCTTTCTTATGTACGAAGAAAAAATGACTACTATTACTTTGACTGAATTTTAAGGTTATAATACAGAAAAACTTCTCAAATTCTTAAGAAGTGAAGAACAATTGTGTCTCATACAAGAAGATTTTGACATATTAAAAAATGAAAGAATCTGCGGTAGTGATTTTCTCGAGCTTACAATAGAAGAATTTCGTAGCTCTGGAATGAAAGATTGGCCATACAAAGAGAATTACAAATAAGTTAAAAAATGAGCTTAGTAAGTGATTAATACTCGTATAACTTTAATACTATAAAATTGTTATTTATAATAGTTCGATTTTATTTCTTACAGAACAATTTAAAGCGAAATTAGAACAATTTAGAAATCAATTAGAATATGACTATACAGATTATAGCAACAGCGTTAAAAAGAGTTCTTTCCATTGATTCCAACAGATTTTAAATGACTTAACAAAGGAATAGAGAATAGAAGTTGTAATGATGAAGATTGTAGTAATAGGAGATTTGATTCTAATTAGTATAGAAGTACCAATACCATATATGTAGTCTGCAGTCATTATTCACATTTGCATCGAAAATTTGTTCTATGTAAATAAAAGTTCAGTCTCAAATTTTGAAAACATTCAAAGCTCTTTGCTCTTTTTGCCCTTCAAGTAGGAATGAGAGCAAATAAGAGGAGAGTAAGTAGAGTAAAGGTAATTTTCCCTAACAAAAGTCCACCTTTAAGTATGGGATGCCTCTGTGCCTGTAATCTGCCCTTGTACCTGTATGTGTACAACCTCGTGACTAGGTTATATAAATTGTGATTTACCGCACTTCATCACGTTTTTGACAATTCACTATACTCATGATAAATACCTACTATAGTTACTTTACAGAAACAAAGCCTGAAGAATATCGCTTTTTGAATTTTTACCAATATCGTAATAATAAAAAGATTTTACTTTTTCCTTTCAAAAGGAGGCTGACATACTTCAGAAATGTCTGGACTTCCTGAAGCAAGTGGATTCAGAAGACGTTAAAAAACGTATTGACATGCTATTGCAAGGATTTGATGTAAGTTATATTAAAATTTTTGGATGGATGACACGCAGTATGAGAGACTTCCAGTAGTCCCGAGAAGGGGTAAAGCTCACATAACTATGTTGGGTATCTACTTGTTGCTTATCTTATGGTCTACTTATCCGTTGTGATCTGTCATAGACAGTATAGAAGACTTCCAGCAGTCCTAAGAAGGGTAAAACTCACATAACTACATTAGGCATCTACTTATTGCTCGTCTTATGGTCTATTTGTCTGTTGTGGTCTGCTTGCATCAACTAAATCAACCAAGCATTCTACTTCAGTATCACATATGTATTACAAATTTTTTATACTAATATATTTCACCCCTTTTGCTAGAAGCATCGATTATATCAGGATGTCAATAATTTTTGGAACAAAATCAAGTTGATGTGTTACAAAAATGAACAGAAACGTCTAGAATTAGAAAGGGCTATGCGGACAGTAAGTTTTCCTTGTACTTAATAATTTTTAAGCTTTTTATTAACTGGTATATGTACAGTTACAATGTCACATTAATATAAGAGATAAGACACAAAATATGATGAAGAACATGGCCAAGAAAATAGTCAAAGAAGCTGAGGTTTGTGATCGATATAGATTGCACAAATTGTATTTATTTTATTTAAATATCTGTGTTTCTTCCCTCAAGAATGCTCGCAAGAGATCACGTTCTGAGTTCACAAAATACAAACAAAATGATGAAAGGTTATCAGTATTATCGTTACTGCTGAGTAAGGTTAGAATATAACTCAATATTTAGTTCTTACAAAACATCTTAATGCTTTTGCTAACTTTTTTGAATACACAGATCCAAACTACCTGCGGAACTGAAGTGAAGCGAACTGATAATGATTCAACATTCAGTGACAAAGAATCCCTTTCTGCTCCCTTATAAATGCTTTCACTGAGACTTCTTCGCAACAATCTAATACAAATATAGGAAACTCTGATTTTGCGTTAGCCCAAATAGCTAAAGTTCAAAAACCAAGAAAATACATTAATCGGGATATAGCAGATAATGTTTTAAAAAATTATCAGACGAGTATCCTGCTGGGTGAAAAACTTATATTTAATGGTGTAAATATATTGGATTCTACGTTATCAGATATAAAGAAAATGAAGAAAACTGAAGTGGAAAAGAGCCTACTTAACATTCGTGTCATTAATTTCTACAACCTCGATTGCATGAAATATTTACCCCATAATTATAGTAACTATATTGCAGACCAAATCCAGGACTAGAATAGTGAGGCTGTCAATTTTGCTGATGGGAAAAAAATTGATAAATTCATTGTGGATTGTGATGAACAAGTTCTGAATTATTTGGATAAATTTTACGAAGTGGATGATCTAGAGACTTTAGAAAGGTGTTTGACTGAAAATCATATAGATATTTCCATCACGTCAAATGATCTTATATATGTACAAAACCTATTTTATCACTTTTTCTTTCTGTTTAAGAATGACTTTTTAACTCAAAATATGTCAGAATATGAGTTTAACTCTTATATTTGGATGCCATTATTGAGGAATGCATTTCTTGAGAAAAGTGATCTTAAGTTAAACTATGGGGAATTGGTATCTAGATTGTACAAAAAACTAAAAAGACTTTTGGACATTGGTGGCCATAGCGCTCCAAAACTGGACAGAAAAGGCTTTCTCAAGTCTTTGGAAACCAAAATCTTAGCTTAGGAAGACGGCGTTCTAGATACAAGAGGCAAAAGAAAAGGCAATCTACAAAAATTAGAATATTATTTGAAGGTTATATTAACAGCTCTTTTTATCACGTTACCTTCTTCTACTAAAGCCAATATTACAAACATTGAAACATATAGCATTCAATCAAATGGGTTTCGTTTGACAATCTCAGTTTTAAAGTATCTGTTTGAAGATATTATTATAACAATAGACCTGCAAGATGTGGAGGTTCCAAGGACTATTGAAGGATTTTCAAATCTGATAATAGCCGTAAAAGTAATCTTATCTTGAAGGGCACGCACTAAAGGAATACGATTGCGTTTTACAAAGCATTAAAGATAGGTTGTAAGCATATAACAAATGGTATTAAGTTTTTATCAAAAAAAGTGTTAAGAAGGTAGGATTAGGATTCTGCATCTAGTCAGTAATGCTATCATATTCTTCTATTTTTTTCTGTATTAGCTTAGGTGTGTAAGAAAAAAGTTTTAAAATTTCAGGCAAAGTGATGTATGTGACTATGACATTGATGGGAAAATAAAATTACATAATTATTCTTTATGTATAGCTTTAATATGCCTGTACTGTGAAAGTGATCGGTGTTTCAAAACATGATTTTTATAAAGATTATGAAATTTTAAATAAAGTTCTACACTAGAGCTAGTGTTTTATTTATCATCTGAAATTGGAAGGATCTAAGGATGATACCAATTATGTAATTGCCGAAACCTTGAGTTTGATAATATACTACACTATAGTACATGATTAATTCATCCTTCTGCGTAATTTTGATGAACCCAGATACCGTATTTAGACTCTACTAGCATCAGTATTTCTTGTAGATCATACGAAGAGTCTTCATGATTATCACCTGATATCACACTCAACATCATATAACATATAACCCTACATATGTGGTTTATTGCATCACATTACTGCGTAATTATATACACGCGTGTCCAGATTGCATAAATAAAAAATATTAGTTTGCCTGCATCAGATTTTGTTCTTTTTTAGATTACGTTTGTGAAATTGATATTTTTTTCTGATTAGCTGATCATCTCGTAATTGAGTTGCGGAGGAACTGATTAGAAGCTTTGAAATACCGCAAAAGAGTGATACACTGGTGATATCTGTGATACAAATTTTATAGTTTAGCTGTCTACAGTGATCGGGTCTAATTTAACTGAATCATGAATTATAAATCTGATAAAAATGAATCTGATATTTATTAGAGTATAGTATTGCTAAACCAGCTAAAATTGCTAAAAACACTATAAAATCAATAAAATCATTATAATCTGTTATAATCTACTAAAACACTATTATGGATTTAGATAGTAGAGCCCAATATAAGCTAGTTTCTGTAGGTTATAGTGATGTAAACTTTGAAGAATATAAAAGAATATTAGAAGAATTATGTCCTTTAGGTGAACGATATGATCATGAAATACCAGAAATGTGGTGCTCCTGTATCCGTGATCCATTTAGAAAAATACTTAAAGAGAATCCAAGGATTCTTTCTAAGAATGGCTATATTACAATATATGAAAATTTATATAAATATGATAAAGTCCATGATCTTTCATCAAATTACATATATTGTAGTATATGTGACTCCTTAGTTTTCATACCTAAAAATGGTTTTAGTAGAACTAATTACTATCAAGATAGCCACTTGAAAAGATATATTTCTGAAAATACTATTTTGAATGCCAAAAATGCAATATATAACATTTTTTATTTTTTGCGCTATATAATCTGCATGCATGATCATCTGGTAAAATTGTGAAATGTATCACCTGCTAGATAAAAAATGTGATCTGCAGGGTTAGATCCTCTAATATACTGTATAACTATTTTAGTGAAATATTTTAGGAAGATCAATGAAGTGATCTTGGAAATTCTTGATTGCGAGATAATATAACTATTGGTTTGAAAATTTCTATGTAACAGTTATCCAGCAAGCCTACAAATTTACAAGAAAAGGCCTAAATCGTTGGCAAAATGGGTTTAGGAGGTGGTGAAAAATAATGGTACTCCTGATGATATGAAGTTTTTAGGTATAAAAAATAAATCAGAACAATTAGGATATATTTGTTATAGGGATAAGAGACGTTATTATCCAATAAGAAATGATTGGATGTATGAGAAGAGAGCCCAATTATGGTAATAATTATCTTTTATAACACTCATACTTGTTAAGAAATTATTATATTAGTAAGGCTATATAGTTGTTAGAGATACTTATTGGCTTGATATGTTAAAATAGTTACAGAATCCCAGATTTTATAGTATTCATAAAAAGTATAATTTTGTATACTTCATCAGAATTTTAGAATACGAGATATATAAGATTAAATCATTAGAAATGAAAATTATATGTGATTCACCATTAAAATATATACAGTCAACTCTTGTTATAACAAACTCTATGTCTTAGACCTCAACTTCACTATAAGGTTATAGTGAAGATTTTAAGAGATTTGATTGGGCAATTCGCTATAACAAGAGTATTTTTATTATATTTGTTCAAAAATTCGTTATATCAAGAGTTCGCTATATCAAGAGTTGACTGTATATCATATTTACAGGAAGGATATTACCATGAATTTCATAGACTTAGATGATAATTGTGAGTTTGTGTGCTGAATTTTTCAGATCAGACCTTAACCCAAATTTTGAATATTATATTAATAAAATAATATATTCTCCAGCTATGCAAAACGTCTCAAGGCCAATGCATGTAGGCATGTATGATATAAATTAGCATATTTTCGATCCTTGTTAAAGTATATATAATGTAATAGTAATACTTCGCAAATCATCTGTGAAATTATGCTTGTGTGATAAAGTAATTTTACACATAAATCAATCCCTTAAAATATTTCAAATTTTTTCCTTACAACATTTAACGAAATAAGATTTAGCAGAATAATATTTACTGATATAAATATTTGCTTTAAAGGAACAGGCTCTCTGATACCACTGATTCTGAGCAAAATATATTTATATAATGTTGCTAGTTCTTAGTATTAACTATTAAGTAGTCAGGCAAGTGAAAAAAGTCTGTATATACATTATTCTCAACACTATTCTAAATGTCGAGATCTTTAATGCACATTCTACATGCTCTTATTTTTGAATACAAACTTTCAGCGTAAACTGCCTTGCATATTCTTTTTTCTCTCCCCAACATGAATGTGAGTTGGTGAGAGCATAGATGAGATTTAAAATGACTGGGCAGTATATTAGAGTTAAGTATTTTTACATCTCGTAAATTCTTTTATTTTAGCTATGCCTACCGATATATACACTAAAATTTATAATTTCTTGTCAAATGCTGAGGAAGAGAATATTATTACTGGGTCTGTTATTTACCAAGAAATTGAAAAAAATTCCTGGATAGCTCAAAATAAGCTAAAAAGTATTATTGAGCGGGCTGTGGTATTTGTGAAAAATCAATATGAATAAGGCTCCTCATGTCATACTACTCTTCTCAAAATTCTACCAGAGGTAAAATATCAAACTTTGAACTACTGATAACTAGAATTTATTTGAGTGATGAATAACATAAATAGTGATACCATTCTGAGAGAGAGAGCATAATAGACTAAATATCCTATTAGCCCATTCACAGGATTTTTCCTTAGCAGTGTGAAGGATAGTTAGGCTATAGTTATATGCTTAATTTAATGTGGTTATTTCTGTATTACATAAAGTTTTTATTTGAGTGTTGGAGTAGCTAATCATACAAGAATAGGGCTTTATTTTAATCTAACAGCGCATGCGCTTTTGATTTTTTTTTAACATATATGCCTGGGCTAATTAATTGTATATCTGCATTAGTTCAAAATTGGCTTTAAAACAATCTATAGTTTACATAATATTAGTGCAATGAAAATGAATGGAGAAAGACCTTTTACTTCAGATAAAATCAAAAAAATATTAAAGCACTAAAAGGTAAACTCAGAAAAAATACGTCACAGCTTTACCAGTATTTGTTTTTAGGTGTAAATGAAGTATCTATTTCTGATTTAACTTGAAAAGATCCTCTAGCTAACTAAATAATTAGCGATAATTCAGATCTGATACAAAAATTACCAGAATGGCTAAGGAAATCTTTTATGGTAAAATTCTTTTTTTTATGTACAATCTCATGTTTTTTTATCTAACACTAGACATTATTTTAATTTATCATTATACTATCTTTAGAAACCAGTAGAGAATATGGTTCCTTCATCACTTCCATGAATTATATAAGAAAAATGTGAAGAATTTGTAGTTAACTTTACAAAGAGTAATATGAGCATTTTATCACAAAACTTTCACATAATGGAGAATGAAAAGAATCAGATGAGGAGCTTATAAACGTCATATTAAGAATTTTGGGTTCTCTAAATGATTCATGAAATAATTCTGCCTTTAGCTCTGAGTTTGCAAAATCATAAAACAAAAGTACTTATGTGACTAACGTAATAGTTTCTCTATTCAGACCATATTAAAAGATCTTCCTTTAGAAAGGTCATCTTATGTCAGCAGGTAAATAATAATATAATTAGAAAAATTGTATTGCGAACGTCAAGTTAAAAACTTCTAAACTAATATTAATATTATTATCTTTTAGTGCTGAATGTTAAAGTTCAGCTAGTTCAGATAGGAAAGGTGAAGGGAAAGTAGGAAAACAGTCAGATATCATGTTTATGATAAAGCATAATGAAAAAAAATACGAATTCATATATATTGAAAGTTCACACTTATCTTGTATATCACAGAAAAAAAAAGATGATAAAATAAAGCTATGATATAAAACTAATGATAGGATGTATTGGGTTTACAAATCATTTGAGCTAGATAAAGATGAATTCAGAATTATTGAAATGCAAATGGCTGGACAAATAATACGTTTAAATATTCTCATTAGAGATATAGAAAATGTACATCATTATTACCATCTTTATAAAGTAGAAATCCCTATACAACAATCAGATCTATCTATTGTAACAAATTTTATAAGGACTTTACTAATTTTACAAAATATTCTAATAGTGAATATGTCTTTACTACTTAACGCATCTCTAGTTAGGTCCAAGAGAAACAAAAACAGTTCGAATATAGATTCTGAATAAGTTATGTATATATAGTAAATTTTTTTTTTAACGATGTAGCATTGCCAGTAACTTTATTAAATTCATATAAAAGAAATACAAAAGTAAATCAAATAAATCTAGACTAAGTACTAGCTATTCCCTGTAGTTATATTACAAACCTGTTTGAATTGACTGATCATTGTCTTCTCCCTTCAACAAATCCACTAAGTTTATACCTAATGAAAATTGCTATCAATAAGAGAAGAAAAAGAAAGGGTCTGTGCTTATTTAAAAATCCATAAAATTGTAGCCGAATTTATTCGTCATGTGTATCCAGGATTCCCAATTATATGTGAAACTTAATGTCTTTTCGTATTTTAAGAATGAACTGGCATCTCGTTTAGTCTTATCTTTGATTGTGATACCTAATGAACGTTCTTTTGCTATCATTAGATTACAACGATGTTTCTAAACATCCTCGAATAATTTTTGATGAAAATATATAGTAAATTTATATTTTACTTTTCTATATTAATATAGTGCTCTGGTGGCCGATTATTTTTACATATTCATTTGTATTTTTAATGCTATGTCCTATTCCAGGGTGAATTTCTTCTGTACAAACTTTTTTGTGTAAAACTATATTTAATAAAATGTTCTATTTTGACTATAAACATATTATCAATAAACTACCTGAAAGTCTTGTCAAGAGAGCTTGCCAAAGACTCTTGCACTATTTTAAAGATCCTATCTCATTATAATCTATTTCTAAAAAGTCTGAACGAATTGAATCTTATTTAAGACATACATTAGAAGTTTATAATAATTTATTAAATAGAAAATGATGTAACAAATCTATAGCTTAGAAAAAAATATCACGATCTCAAAGCTGACCAGAATGTAATATATTTTCAGCATTACTGCATATATTCATTACAGATAATAGGCTTAAAACTGATAAATTTGTCTATGATCATGAGAAAGAAAACAATCAGCAGGTTATGAATAAACTTAAAGTATTAATTCAGTATCTACTTGATTATAATAGACAAACTTTCAGAAAATTTATGCAAGACATAGAAAGAGAATATAGAGAGTGGATTAGTATGAATAAGAAATTGTGATATAAAAATGAAGATCTAAAGATGCAACTACAGGAGGTAGAAAAAAAGCTGATATTTATAAAATCAGATTTTTCTTATTAGTTAGGGGTACTTTTTTTCTTATATTTCTGTAAAGTAAAATCCTAATCAAAATCACGCATTTTTTAAAGATCTACATAAATTAAAGGTTCACCTATTCTCTTTTATAATCACGAAAAAAGAATGTCATTTCACAGGCCTCATCCAAGGTAGAGAAGAACACGTGAAAAATATAAAGCTGAGCTAAAGGAGGAGAACTTTCATCTTCATAATGAATAACAAACAGAAGTTGATAATAATCATCAGAATGAAAGATGAATTAATCAATTAAAGCGAGATTATTTTCAGTATGAGCAAGAAATTCAAAATCTCAATAGAGAAATAGAGCATCTCAAAAATGCTTCAGAAGAAGAGATATTAGATTTCTTATTTTTTCAGCATTCAATCATCTTTATAATAGTATTACTAATTATATACATCTTATGATGTGTATTCTCTCATCTATATTCGAATAAAGAAAAAATTATTTTGAACTATAAAATACCCTTAAATAGAAATCAAAGTTATGCATTCCTAATCCACAATACAGAAGAACTAAAAAATAGTACTACCTCCTATGAAACTTTACCTTATAGATATGGATGAGGTCACAAAGTATGAATCATCTCGAATTCAGCTATCTTTTAAAGATTTATCTCATTTAAATCTAATTGATAAGAGGTCTCAGATGGTCTTCAGATATCCAAGTATTTTTTTATTACCTCATAAATTTTTTTTGCTAGAAGCTCATAATCATTATATATATCTTTAAGAATTTGCTTTATATTTAATGTCCTACATTCACGATGCAATAAAATATATTTAAGATTTATGCGTATATTTGAATAGGTTTTATAAAATATTGGACTATATAAATTGAGCTAATTCTATCATATCTACCTGATCTAAAGAAAGGAACAATTTTTAGCTGAGTTACTAAAGGTTCCCTGGCAAGATCATCAAAGACTATAATAGTAAATCGACCAGTTCTTTTAAAAGATGAAATATCAGGTAGTTCTTCAGGCGCAATTAGCTTGAATCTCACATTTTCATACCATAGAGCTTACTTATCTATGATTATAAATTCATAAAAATATTATATTATTTCCTATAATTCTTCATCTTGATGTTGTGTGATAACAATTAGATCATCACACAGAATATACCTTTTACTAAAATTTCTGCTCCTACCTTTGATATTTTATGACCATACTTTTCACTAAGCATCCATAAATAGATTTTTGGATATTTACTTCCTAAAAGCAGATGTACTATCATGCTCGTCTTTTTAGACTCAGAGGTATCTGCAACTAGTAGTTTAAATAGATGTTTAGAAGCGAATGGATTCTGTTTTTTCAAAGGTATAATTTCATAGTATTTTGAAAAGTAGGATAATTATTCAAGGAACATATTTTGTTAATCGCAAGGAAAAAAATTGGAATAGGAGAACTGATTATTTATATCAATCCTCAAAAAGCGTGAAAGCTAGACCAAATTATAGCAAAACAAACATCTACAATTAATATAAATTCCCAAAAAATCATAATTTAAACCAGTATCTTGCTTTACAAAAACTATATTATCATCTTGAAGATTTGTATCTAATGATGAGGGATGAAATCCCTTAATAACAGTCGAAACTTAGACGAAATTATATTAAAATCATATAAGAGATACGATAAAACCCTTTCGATACGACGAAAGTTGAAACTGTCGAAACTATATTAAAAACATAGAAAAAGGTATGACGAAATTATTTTGAGAAGGTTTCGGCAGGCATCTATATTTGTATCAAAGGGATTATGGGATGCTTATAAAAAAGCCAGCTACAGCTTTTCATTTATTAATGTAAAAAAATGGCTTGAGGGTTAAGCAATATATCAAATTTTCTGTCTTTTATCAAAGCATATACTTTATGCCAGTTACTCTAAAATCACAAAGCCAAATACTATGCATTAATGTGATTTGATCAAAATACTATATGATGATATAGATACAAATTTATTAAATAATGATCCAATATTTTATTATGTGTTATTAGTTATAGACTGCGTAACAAGATTTAAAGATTTTGTTTTTTAACATTAAAAAGTAGTAAAGAAGTCACAGAAGCATTTAAGAGTATATATAATAATTCTGATAAGCCTCTCAACTGGCCTTAAAAATTACAAAGTTATAAAAGTACTGAGTTTATGGGATATATGACTTTATTAATAAATGAACATAATGTTGAAATCTGAAGGATTATAGCATATTTCAGATATACAAACTTGGTTATTCTTGACAATTATGCTGGATATTTTTCTAGAAGAATTTTTAAAAATCAGTATTCGGTAGAGTTTCTTCTACCTACTAGCAAGCATTGTAGAGAATGTGAGCAGTTTGCAAGAAAAATTGTTAATAATATGAAAAATAGCTTAACTTGATTAATTAGGATAAGTCCTAATAATGTCACAAAACTTGAGCGGATATATTCTAAACTATTAGTAAAATATAATCGCCTAATAGGTGTTGATGAATCACAACTACTAAAGGATACTATTATCTGATTTATACTCACTTCTGGAAAATGAAAAATGATCCTTTTGAATGACACAAAATAACAGATTTTCTAGCCTGCATAAAATTCAAAGAATTATTATTGAAAAGAATCCTCTAATGCCTATTTTATATTATTTAGATGAATCAGAGCTTTAACAACCCTTCGTAAAAGAACAGTTAATACATATTAAGAAAGAACTTATGTTGCTTCCTAGATAGGTATTGGGAGATAACTAAATGCATACAAGACACTCCTTATAAAAGTTTCTAAGTCTACTACACAATAGGGTATAGTTATAAGGATTACTTCTTTCCTGTAGCATAGCGTCTTCTTTTCCCAATCACATCAGATTTATGCATCTAGATTTATCTGCCCTTGCAGGTGAAAAAAAAGGACAATTTGGTAATATTGACTATTACTATATTCAAAGGTCAAGTTTATAACTATCTAAATGTAATCCCTCTAAGAATTTAGGCTTTCAGAGTGAAAATTTTTTATGTAATAAATCCTCAAGTATATACCAGCATGTTCTTTTCAGTATATTAGGACAAATATTGCATTATCTATAATTCTGTTTCATATTTTTATATAGCGCCTTCTATTGATGACCCTTTTTACATGACTATTAGGACTAACTTTATCTAAGCATCTTCCTTCATGTCTTTGAGCATATGCCAGAGCTTTAGTATCAATTTCGTCTTGTATTTTATAGGTATAATAGAATATTATATACAGAAATTTGTAGTAGTGATCAGTGTGTAAAATTCATGTACATAATGTGCATATGTGCACATTAAATTTTTATGTGCATATATTATACAGCATAAAATATGCACAAATAATTATTAAAAATAGATAAATTATATATAAAAATGGATAAATTATTTATAAAAATTTTTTTTTTTTTTTTTTAAAGTTGCAGTACCGGTACAAGGGGTCAAACGGATATTTAAGGTGGTAAACCATATCCTAAGTCTCCCTATAGGTCGTGACTAGACACCTACGTTCTAGCCAGAACCAGCCCTGTATACTGGTCT
>CAJVPQ010002430.1:0-13894 GCA_910591825.1 Funneliformis caledonium
ATGGTGGCCCAACTAAGTACTAGTTACTTAGTACAAAATTTAGATCTTAATCAGCTTTAAATAAAATATTAATTAACTTTCATTGTTAATGCAAAATTATTTGAAGTTTTATATTGAGTGAAAAAGTGTGCGGATACTTTTGTCCACCCTCTGTAGAATAATAATAAAAATAGTCATTTAAACTTTTGTAATACTAACAACAAAAGCATTTTAATTACAATTAATATCATCAAAAACCCATTTATTTACTAATAAATATTTTGTAATATTTTATATTTATCAAAAATATAATATATATTCTCTACCTTAAGAAAAAAAGCAATATTTATTATAAAAAATGCACTAACAATATTATTGAATAATTTTTTAAATAAAATCTTTTTATTATTTATTTTATAATTTATAAAGATACTTATTATCAAATTAAAAATGAGAATCATATACTCTTAAACTTAATAAAATGCTAACAATTTCTTTGATTACATCTCTATTAACCTGCTATATATTAAACTAATTTTATAATTTTTTAGTTTCATTAATCTTTCATATTATTTAATTTTACTTTTAATTAATTATACATAATATAAATTTAATATATTTCAAATTATCTATAATTATGTCCTGTTCAAATATTTCTTAGTTTTCTTTAAAGTCTTCAAAATATATATCATTAATATTAATATTTTATTAAACATCTTATATTTGAACTCATTATTACTACTTATTTATTATAATATTTCTCTAAAAGTTTAAAACAATAAAGAAGACAAAGGGAAGAAAAAAATTTTCATAATTTTGTTCTAATATTACTAATTTAAAAAGATTTTTCAAACTTACTTTTCAAAATGTTTAAAAATTTTTAACAAATGAGATGATATTATAAAAAGTATAAAATAATATTGAAAAATGTTGAAAATATAAGATGATTGTTAAAAGAAAATGATGTTAAATTTCTTTAAATAATTATCAATCTTTAAAAAAAAGGATTGAAGAATTGATTTTTATAATAGATAAAATTTATTAAAATAGAAATTTCTAAAAAATTTACTTATAAGCAAAAACTCAAAAAGAATATGCTTAAGAATTAAAAATCTCTTTTTTAGTCTTATCAAAATAAATTAAGAGAGAAAATTCTTTAACAGAGCTTAAATTAAGAAAAGAAAAATATAATAGATAAATTTCTATTTAGAAAATTAATTGATGATTATTATGTTAATATTATTTTTTTAAAAAAAAATTGTAATTTATTTTTATAATTAACTTTTTAAATAGAAATGATTGTTAGTTTTTTTATTTTTATTTAAAGCAATTAAAAAATAAACTAAAAAACAGTTAAAAAGAATATATATAAATTATATTAATTAAAATAAATCATATATAGATAATAAATTTATAATATTTTTTTAATTTAATTTATAAACATATATCTAATTTATCTAATATTAAGATTTAATCTAAAGTTTAATTTAAGATAATCAATTTTAGATGACCTTATATCTGAAATTCAGATTTTATCTGAAGTTTAATTTTAGATATCTTAATTTAGATAACTAAATAATCAAAAATTAGAATTTAATTAAAATTAAAATAGTTATACAGAAATTGACCAATATAATCATTACTGAAATTTTGAAAAGAATTTCAATTTTAAACAACCAGATCAATTTCAGATAAAATTAATTTTAGTTACAACAAATTCAATTTTATTAGAATTGATTTCAATCTCTATTTCAGAATACTTAATGATTTTTAAAATTTAATTGTTAATAAGTTAAGAATAGATTAACATTTAAAAATAAGCTTTATTAGAAAATTTTATTTCTAGCAAATCTATATTTGATAGAATTATTCTTGAATTTAAGTAATAATTAGAGCTTTGAATAGGTTAGTTCAGGTCAGGTCAATAAAGTTACCTAAATTGAGAGGATCAGGTCAGATTAAACAAAAATCTGATTTGTTTAAATTTTTATTTGACCTGAACTGACCTGATTGAATTATTTAAGAAGAACAATTAGCTATTATTTAAGAAGCATAATAATGAATCATTCTAGTTAAATAATAAAATCATTATTCAAAAATGATAATAATCGTTCTAATTGAATGATAAAATATTATTTTTGAATAACAAAATTATCATTTAAGAATGATAACAAATTATTCTAATAAATGATAAAACATTATTCTTGAATAATAAAATATTATTTAAAAATAATAACAAATTATTTAATTAAATAATAATATATTATTCTTAAATAATAATGAATCATTTTAATTGAATGATAATAAATTATTCTAATTAAACGATAAAACTATCATCAAGAATAATTCTAATTGAATAATAAAATATCATTCTAGAATGATAAAACATCATTCTCAAATTATAAAAACATTATTCTCAAATAATAAAAATATCATTCTTAAATGATAAAATATCATTTAAGAATGATAATAAATTATTCTATATGAATGATAAAATTATCATTCAAAAATAATTCAAACTTATTAATAAATCTCATATTTTAACAAACACTTTAGAAGGATATTATTTGTAATAATATGAATAATTCTTGTTCTGAATAATTGAAAATTGCAATTTTATAGATCCATTAACACATACTTTTTTAGAATGTAATGCATGAATTGCTCATTTTTCAAGTCAATTGTAAATATACTTTATATCTTCATTAAGGAATTTAAAGATAAAGATAATAAGTTTGTACTATTTATATCAATTTATCTTCATATGCAATTCTACATAATATTTCTATCATAAGTAATAACTCTTTCTTATATATAACTAGAGTTTTTTTTATAATAAAAAATTAAAAAATAAATAATTTAAGAAAAAATATATTTGTAACACCTATTATAATATCTTATTTGTAACACCTTTTTTTATTTTACTTAATAATAAATTATTTTAAATATTTTATAAATAAGAATTCTAAATGAAAAATTTAATTTAGAAAATTTTTACTTAATATACTAAAGACAGTTTCATAGACAAAATTTTCAGTTATAAATTTTTAAAAAATTTCTTATTTTTCTTACACAACTGTTCTTTTGTTTTGATTTACTAAATTATTGACATTACATCTGAACTTAAATTTTGATTGAATAAAATTGAGTGTGTTATAAATAAGATACATAATATGATATATTTAATAAAATATTACAATAGTGGCAAAAAAAATGGCAGTCATGATTATGTGATTAAAATAATAATTTACATCACTTTTGATTGGATAACACAAACCAATTTTTTATTTGGTTATTTACTATATTACACTGATCAACATGTATAAAAAACTGAGCACAAGAATGCCTTATAATTGATATATTGTAATAATGTCAAAAAAATTCTATTAAAGAATGATGTGAGATAATTAAGTCATTGTGGAATAATAGAACACGAAATGTAAACGAACTATACAAAATTATCAAGTTCCCACTAAGAATACTGTATCAGTGATCATCCCAGTTAAAAAAACCAAAAATTTAAAATAACAATATTGTCTAGGACGCCCTAAGATTTTAAGTCTAAAAAAGTGGCATTATCTTAGTCAGTTCACTCATTCACGTGCTAATGCAATAAGTTTTAAAATTGTAAACACTCTTTATAATACTTATTCAGGTCTTAATGTAGTCACTCACACAATCTGTGAGAATCTTTAAAAGCTTAGTTACTGAGTTTGTATTTCTAAAAAACCCCTATTTCTCACTTCAATTATAAAAAAGAGACAAGTTTTTTGGGCAGAAATTCATAAAAATAAAAATTAGGAAAATATGGTTTTTCTAATGAAACAACTTTTCAAATGTTCAATAATACCACCTTAGTTCGTTATAAAGAGGGTGTAGAAAAACCAACTTGTGGAGTTATCAAATAAATATTCAAAGTTCATGTTTAGAGGGCTTTTTGTTTACAAGAAATAGTTGGGGTTTACATGTTTACTGAAAACATGAATGGGAATTGTATCATGAAATTTTAACAAATAATCTTTTTGATTAAGCAAATCAGCTTATTAGGGGGTTCTGAACATTCTAACAAGACAATGATCTGAAGCACAAAGCTAAGCTTATGGTGTCTCTTCTCAAAAATTGATGTCTCGTGATTCTTGATTGGCCGTTATATTCTTGGATCTGAATTCAATAGAAAATTTGTGGATAATTATCAAAAAAAAGGTGAAAAAAAAGGTCAATAAACGAATTAGTAGAAAAAAGCCAATTACATAAAGGATTTTTATGTAAATTATTAAGGGCGAATAGTTCAACATTGATCAAAACCTTTACCTTAATTTAGTCAATAGCATGAAAAGGAGAGTAAATTTGGTAATTGAAAGGAATGGCAATATAATTCAATTTTAATATTAAAAATTTAATATATAATAAATGTGGTATTAGTTTATTTACATTTTAAGTTTTAAACAATTTTAATAAATATTGATCAAATAAATAAATTTTTATTTACTGCCAGTTTTTTCTACTGTTACTGTATATAGATACTATACATACAGTAGGAATTACGCAATTTTGCAAAGTAAGCACAATATTCACCTTATTTTAATATGTTGATGAGAAATATTACCCTCAGATTAATTATCAGTAAGAAATATCATTTGGATTTTGTCAATTTGGCAGTACTTTATAGTAATTCACTCTATTACTATAAAAATCTTTCATCAACTTTAATATTACTAATAGTTTTGAGAGTTGCTAATTTGATTCTTCCATCTGGTAAGTAATTAGATTTGAAATCTCTTAACGCTTTATTCAATATTTCAAACATTAATTTAAACAACTTTTTTTTTTGTTATAATAAGTACTAATTATATAAAATAATAATATAAACAACTAAAATAAATAAATAAGTTTATAAATAAGAACCAAATTTTCAACTATTGAAAAATAATTAATGTAATTATGAAAAAAAGTTTTCTAAATATAAAATAAAAAAAAATATTATACTATGAATTCAACTAGTTTTTATATTTTTAAATACTGGATTTTTTAGTCAAATTTCTTTTATATGAAGTATCAAAATAACAGTGTGTTTAATTAAGAGACTTTATATTTACTAAGTCCTGTAAACAATATAGAAAGGTTTTGTTTTTAATTCTTTTTATAAGTTTATTTAATAAATTTAATTTTTTCCTTTATTTATTTTATAACACAATTTTAACTAAATTCATCTCTATATAAATGTTTAAAGGATATATAGATTAGATTTTTAAGAAAAGATATTTTCTTGCGATGTCACAGCCTTGAAGTTCATTAAGCTTTTTTTTAATAAATTGACATTTTATAATCACAAACTGTGATTGTTTATTTTGTTTTTATCATGAAATTAAAAACTAAATGTGAATGTATTTGAACACTTGCAGCTTTTATTATGTAAAAATGATATTTAACTTATTGTCTATCTTGTAGTATCGATACTTCATAAGCAAAAAGTGAAAATATTAAGAAATTTATAATTGTATAACTGACATCTTGCTAAAATTTAATCTATTATATTGCTTTTGAAATATAAGAATTTGTATTATCAACTTGAATTTAATGTTAATTTGATTTTATTTACTATATATAAAAATACTATTTAGCAATACTGATAATAGTAAGAATCTATGTAAACTACAGTAATTATTAATACAATTAGGCTGATGATATAGTAGAAATGGCATTTGAAATATTCTGAATGCAAAGATATGTGCTTACTCTAAATGCATTTTGGACTGTTCCAATTGAAAGTTCAGTATCTCTAAGTGACCATCTACTATAAATAGTTTTAATTTTATAATTTTAATAATTAATTTTTACATTCGTAAATATAAAAATGTCACCAATTTTTTTTTATACAATTAATTATAACATTATTGTTAGAAAGGCTTCAAGATAACTAAATATATTTGATATTAAATTTCTGATATTAAATATAAATGCAAAAAAATTTGCACTATGTTTTGTTAAAATTGTAAAGAAAAGGAAATAGTTTTAACTTTTAAGTGTAGACTGCAATAATTTACCAATGTAAAATTCATATAAATAAAAATATAGTTTATATTAGGTCATTAATCAATTTCTGTGATTTTTTTTACAAATATTTTCACAGATTAAACTTAACAATCACATTAATACAATTATACTCTTATAAATTTTCAATTATTGATAGCATGTTATTTATATGTAGATATTATTTTAATTAATTAATTTGAATTTAAAAGAATCATTTAAAAGGATTAATTATAAAACATTGGTATTTCATTTAAAGCTAAAAAAATTTCATAAAGAGAAATTTGCAAATTTTAAAAAATTATTATTATTATTAATTATTTTATTTTGTAAAATGAAACAGTTCTATGAAAGTTACCAATTTTGAATGTATTTTTACTTTTTACAATTAATTATATATCCTAAGATTCAAATTCAAATTTCAATTTTACGTTATTATTTTGCTGCCCTAATTTAAATATAAGTAAATTGAAAAGTAAAGTATGCTTCAAGTTCTTCACCCTATTTAAAATTGATGAAAAATTTGGGAAGATATTAATTGATCATCATAAGTTCAGGTATAAATTATGAGATGCTTCTATTTGAAATTTCAAATTGGATTGCCTGATTTGTTTTAATTTAAAGTTGAGCAGATCACAACTTGGGTTATAATATTTTTATGACATTTTTTTTATGGGATACTTATTATAGATAAGTAATTAAACTGCTTTAGTATTAGTATGATTATATGGCTGATTAATTTAACGAATAGATTTTTTTAAAAAAAACTTAGCCTTTAAAGTCAATATTTGGATAATTCTGAAAATAAAATTTATTTTACCACTCTTTTCAATTATAAGTATTCAAATAATATCTATATAGGCAGTTTTTTATTAAACGGATCATGATTTTATTAGGTTACATAACTTGATTTTAATAGTTAATGATTTTTTTTATCAAAAAAAAGAATAAAACCTCATAACCTTAACAATATAAACTTTAATGATAATGAATAAATTCAAGAGTTTAAATCGATTCATCAGCTTTAAAAGGTAAGCAATTAAAAAGTAATAATTTTATTGAATATTAGATTATTCTTGAATATATGACCTTATCCATTAACAGATTCTATTTTATTGTAACGGTTATATGTGTGCTGAATCTCTGTTATATTATCTACATTGCAAATTTGACTATCGCAGGTTATTTGACTTTTGAAACATATAAATTTGAAAATTGTATATCTTTAATCAAGTTTACCTTTAAAATAATAAACAGAACATTTTATATTTATTATAGTAAATAAGTATGTTCTTAACAGTTAAAAATAAATTAAAATATAATATAAAAATTAATATTAAAAGACAAACTTTTATATTGATATATTCCATGTTAATTTACTTTTTTTAAATAAAAAAATGTCTGAAGATATATATTTAAATAACTTATTTTAAGTATAAATACATTTTACATTTAAAATCATTATATTTAGTTAAATTATTAAATTTTACATTCAGTATAAATAGTAGAGTAATCAGCATCAAATTCTAAAAATCATTACATACGTTTAAGCTGATGTTTTTGCAATAAATTCCCTAATTTATTAATTTTATAAATAGAATTATTTAATATTTTTTCTTATATTTTCTTTTAGCGTCATTTTCTGTAAAATAAAATATAATAAAAATATTAAAAATAACTAGATAGCTAGTAATTTTTATAAATTTATATTTGGTTTTTTATTAAACCAGGTCTTTTTGATTTGATTATGTTAGAAAGTAATTTGTTCTTTTTATTCATAAAGTAATATTCATTATTTAAGAGAAATATAATATAAAACTGAATCCTTAATAGAGACAGAAATGTTTACTATACAAATTTATTGATTGTAGGTGAAATTTAAATTTATGATACATTTTGACATAACACAAACTATTCATATATATTTATAAAATGAACTTTAAAGTTTCAATTAAAAAAAGGATGACAGAATAGAATAAGAACTCTTACTTTATCAGATAAAAATTTGAAATGGTATTACATAAAGATGTCATGCAAAATTTGTTCTGAATTTGAAAAAACTTTTTTAAATTACAAAATGTTTATTAATTTGAATACTAAAATAAATCCAATGTTTATGTAATACATGAAAAAAAAGATAGAAATTATTTTAACTTGAATTAAAGATTTAATTTTGAATTTTTTGCTTATCCGGATTTATCCAGTTGGATTAAAATTTTTGCTTCATTCTGATTATAATTCCATTCACCTTTAATTCTCACCAACATTGACGTGAAAATATAAATAAAGTTAAACTAAAAATTTTGAATGAAATTTTTAATAAAATGAAAAACTACCATTTTTCATTTCTTTTTGGAAGGTTTTTAATTCTTCATTGGACATATGCAATAGAATAAGAAAAACACTAAACTTTTAAATTTTTATCGAACAATAATAATGTTTAGGTCTTAAGACAACTAGAGCAAAATGGCTTGATCCAGCGTAGTTTATTGCAAATTTTTTTTTATTATTAATATCACCAATTTTTTTGCGTTTCATTTGCTCCCATCATCATCAAGACTTCAACTATTGTGAACAGTGTAGTGCTAACTTTTTTCAATAGAACTTCTTCTTAAACTTAATTATCATCTTTACAAACTATTTAATTCACTTTGGATGACAGCAATATCAAGCTTTTAGATTTCAATAAATAAAATATAGATTTTTTTTTAAGTTCTAAATTTAAATATAGGTTCAGAATGCCGCAATATGATCCTTTAACTTTTAAATTTCTGAAAATTCTCAGATGTTACGAATTTTTTAACAATTAAATCAACTAAATTATGTCATAAAATATAAAGTATTCCTTTTGTTTAAAGGAATTTCTTTTATTTACTGAAGAAAAAAAAAGTAAAATTTTATATTTGGTAAATACAAATAAACTAAATTAACTTTTAAATTAAATTTTTTTTGTTAAAAAAAAAGGAAAAAAAATAATTGGGTTTAGTGAATGTAATTTTGTCATCTATACTCCGGATATAATACTCCTTAATAATAGACTCTTATTGAAGCTTATAATCTCTTTCACCTCAAAAGAATTTGAACGTTAAGAAAAGTTATATAGAAGTTTAAAGATTTATAGCATTAATTCGATTTAGAAGAAAAGTTATTGAATCTTTAAGCTTTTTAAAGATGTAGGTTTGATAATCATTAAAGAATCGGGTAAATTTGGTAAGCTAGTTATTAGAGTAATAACATAGTTAAGTTCCCTTAAGAAGTTGGGTAAAGTTGGCAAGCTATTTAAATGAGTATTAGAGCAATAAAGCACCGCTAAGAAGCTGGGTAAAGTTGGTAGGAAAATGATTCGAGTATTATCGCAATCAATTACATTTAAGGAGTTGGGTAAACTTGGTAGGAGTTGGGTAAAATTGGTAGGATAGTTATTGGAGTTTTAGAACAAACAAGTTCCGTTAAGGAGTTGGGTAAAGTTGGTATGATAGTTATTGGAGTATCAGAGCAATCAAGTTCCGTTAAGAAGTTAGGTAATGTTGGTAAGCTATTTATATAAGTCTTATAACACTTGAGTATTGTTAAGGAGTTGGGTAGTTGGTAAGCTATTTATTTTAGTACTACAAAACCAGAGGTTTGTTAAGGAATTGGGCAAAGTTGGTAGGATGGTTATTTGAGTATTATAACAATAAAGTTCCGTTAAGGAGTTGGGTAAAGTTGGTAAGCTATTTATTTTAATGTTAGAACACCCGAGTATTGTTAAGGAGTCGGGTAAAATTGGTAGGATAGTTATTGGTGTTTCAGAACAAACAAGTTCCGTTAAGGAGTTGGGTAAGGTTGGTAAGCTATTTAATTTAGTGTTAGAACACCATAGTATTGTTAAAAAGTTGGATAAAGTTAGTGAGCTATTTATTTTAGTGCCAAAACACTTGAGTATTGAAAAGGAAATTGGTAATGTTGGTAAGCAGGTTATTGGAGTATAATTACATTCGAGTTCAGTTAAGGAGTTGAGTAAGGTTGGTAAGCTAGTAATATTAGTATTCTTGCAAAAGAATTTGGTTAAATTGCGATATCTTTGTAATCCTACTAAAGTGTGTCGTTCTTATTATGTTCCGTAATCGTTAAACTAACAATAATATCATCAAATTCTTCTATTTTCATCACATCAAGTGAATTATTAATACTGGATAATTTAATTGATCAACTACTAGACTCATGTCCGGACGATTATCCAGCTCAATATCCCAGCACTCTAAAATTCATATAAAAGTTTAAAGACCGTGAAAATAAAATTTAGTTTTTTAATTAGATTAATATATTTACCAGTATAAATGCATGCATAATCTTCAGATGTACCAGGAACGATTTATTTTCTACGTCCTTGTAAAATTTCTATAGCTAAACAAATGTCATATTCTTCACCATTAACATGAAAAAGTGGATGACCGCTTGTTAGTTCCCATAAGAGCACGCCAAAACTGTAAACGTCACTCTTTTTGTTTAGTGTATATTGTATCGACGTTTTGTTATTTTTTCTTTCTCTAAGAAACCTGTTTGGATCAATATAAGGAATTACACCAAATAATTTTGAATGATTATTTGTCGCTTCAATTCTTTTTGATAATCCAAAGTCTGCTAGTTTAATAACGCCTTGATGGATTAATATATTGACGGAATGCTATTCATATAAACAAAAAAAAAATTATTAATTAATTATTAAAAAGAAATGATCATAATAACAAAATTAGACATTATGTTGCCATACCAAATCACGATGTACAATTCCTTCGTCATGTAAACACGATACAGCACAAGCCAACTGGAATGCCAAATTATATTTATCTTCCCAATTAAGCTTATCAAAATTTTCCTTCAAATAGCTTTTAAGCGCTCCACCATCAGCATATTCCATTACTAACCAATAATTTTTCAATTGATCATTTTGATTTTCTAATTTATTTTTTTTTTTAAAAAAAAAATTATATTTAAAAATGAATAAAAAATAAAAGGAAAATGTCCATCAATATATATTTCCGCACTATTTAATATTTTATACCTTGATTTGATGATGTAATTCCCAAAAAGTGAATGATATTGCTATGAAAATCGACTTCCCGTTGAAGTTCAAGCTAAAGTTATCAGAATATAAATTTTAACATGACTTGATATTCAAAAGGATTTATACTAAATAGACCGAAATAAACCTAAATACAATCTTTTATTTTTAATTACCTCATGAACAAATTTTTTAACAGAATCATTGCTAAAGATATGAAACGATTTTAACGCGAAATGTTGATTTGAACTTCTCCAATTTACACGATAAACTTTTCCAAAGCTGCCTGTACCAATCTCTTGAAAATTTATAATCGTAGTATTTGATACTTTTTCTTGAGGTAGATTCTTCAATCCAATTAATCCACTCATTAGAATTGTTGCTGTTTATTAAATAAATATTGTATACAGTCAACCGTCTCTAAATGCACCCCCTCGGGACCATAGTGAAAACTTTAAAAAATGTGCATTTAAAGAGGGTGTGCATTTAAAGAGAAAATTTTTATATGAATTCTATATGCTTGGGACTGAACAAGAGCGTGCATTTAGAGAAAAAATATATAGTGTATGCATTTAGAGAGGGTTGACTGTATATCGAAATGAAAATTCTTGCAAAAAAAAAAAAAAAATGCACATGAAACGTTACTCAAAATTTCTAAGCCACTTAAATTAGTGTATGACGAGATTTGAATAACTTTTTTAAAAAAAACTGATTATTAATTAATTTAAAATACTAATGCTGATAAAATTTTGCACTCCTCACATTTATAAATAATCAAAGTAGCCTACAAAATATTATTATTTAGTAAAGATTTAATAAACTTCCATTTTAGAATTTAGATAGTATTTTCAGGCAAAACAAAATTAGTATGCAACACATCATATGATTATTGAAATTTTCTATCGAATGTAGCTAAAATTTGTAAATGATTTAACAATATGGCACAGCATGTCAGATTTCTGTCTTTGTCGCTAGTCGCATGTTCATAAGCCTCACCAAATCTATGATACATTACTAAAATATTGCGATGAAGTTGCTTCATTAAATGCATTTCCACAATAAAAAAAAAAAGGTGATAGATTTTATGTACAGGCTTTATTTTTCACTGTTAGCTAGAATCGTTTAAATATTTTTCAATGTTTCTAAATTATTTTTTTAATTAATTTTCCATGCCTCCTTTCAGATAATATGACTGTAAAATTTATGACATTTCTTCAAATTTTTTTACCATACAGAAAATATCAAAGAAAAAAAAAGTAATTTAAATTTATCCAAGGTGTTCGAATATGGTGAGCATTCGATTTTAGTTATGTATCATAGTTAATGTTACAAAATGTACTAAACGTAAAAACTCTTAGTTGAGCTTAGGAAGGTATATATTTTTACATCACACACATTATCGTTGTTCTTATTTAATCCATTTTTATAGGTTGACAAATCAAAATATTGCTTGTTTGATCTTTAAATTCAAATATTTTGTAACTTTAATTTGAAATAAATTTTTTATATTTTAGATTGATATAATTCCAGAAATACGAAAATTTTGGCCCAAAGATCGTTCAGGACAACTGCAGATCAATTTCGACCAGGTTGCGCTACATTCCGGAAGTGACCATTGTGACTTATGTGACCAGGTCACCGCGCACTTGTAAAAGCTTTTACATGTGCAGGTATATCTTGGCTACAGTTGCGGGGCAAAACCTTAAACCCATTTTGCAAAAGTCGAAACTTTTCAAAAATTGTTTCGACAGTTTCGATGGGTTTCGACGGGTTTCGACGGTTTCGATGGGTTTCGATGGGTTTCGATAGGTTTCGATGGGTTCGATAACAACTTTGTGAATTCTTAAAAAGGACGTAAATATATGATTATGTGATGATGGCCAGCATTAAATAAACCAAATTGTGGACATAATCGATAATCAGACGTATATGTTTATTTTTATCTGCTTAAAAGGAAATAAAATTTTAAATATGAACGAGAGCATCTTATTTCTTAGATCATAAGCATACAATTACTTTTTTCCTTAAATTCATTCATGTAGGATTCTTAACAAATAGAATATGTTCCTTAAAGATGAAATATAATGGTTCAGTTTCTTCCGGGTGAAAAACATCGTCAATTTTGAATGAAAACCTAAAAAGGAACTCTCCCATTTGGAAGCGCGCGAGCTTTGACATGTTCGTCAAACGCTTTATAAACATTTTTACGTGCGAGCTTGTTATCTTAACGAACTTATTTAGTTTGAAGAAATTCAAAATTTTATATGTTAAACATTAAAAATAATTACTTGCATTTCATAACAAGATAATCATCTACTAATATTCAGAATCCATTTCTTAGAAATCCCGTTAGAAATGTGTTCCATAATACTTCTATATTGTTAACGGATCACCTGTCGGCTTTCGTCGATCGAAATTTTTTTTTATTTTTTTTTTAAAAAACTATTTTTTTATTAATCATTAGGTTTTCTTTCAACTTGGGTCATTTCATAAATAAGCGATAAAAATTTTGTTTTTAAGATCAGGTCGCTGCTATATAATATTTTATTATTTCTTCACTCCATAATAATTGTTTTTATTTTTATTGTATCGCATATGTTAGGTTTTTCAGTTTTTTTCTTTGATAATTCCACTATAATTTTATAATTTTTCTTAAATCCAATTATAGTAAAATCAATAGAGATTTAGAGCAGCAAGAAAACTCAACATTATGTAAGTATTTTTTAATTAAGAACCAAGAAATTTTATAATATTTTAAAATAATATTATTGATAGTAACTTCACGGGTTATCAGAGATTACTACACAGTTCACGGTAAGCAATGCATTGATTGGATATTTT
>CAJVPQ010002431.1:0-13889 GCA_910591825.1 Funneliformis caledonium
ATTTTGCAAAGGTGATAGTCTGCAAGAAATAAATGTTAGTGATATTTTTAGAAAAGAACTAGGCATTCATTCATTAGAGATGACAGTTCGATGTTATGTGATTTGCAAATTGCATATGATTGTCCAGAGTGAAGCGAAGGACTATATATGTTTATGAAAGGTAATCACATATTAAGGTTATGTGACGAAGTAGGTTTGTCTGCACATGTGATACATAAAACAAATCTCACAAGATAGGAAAGTCTTCACGAATTTCTGTTATATAAATTTTGTTCCAGTATCTCATTATATTTATTACACAATGCATACATCAATTATTACTTTTTTTTGCATTACATTTATTTAATCTAATTCTAAATCCGCAACTTCAACTTTCGCTCCAGAACTTACAACGATTTCTGTTTTCTAGTTCTATACATAAATATGTGATCATTTATCAATCATAAATCTGTGGTGCAAACTCGATTATATATAAGTCACTAATTCAATTTATCTAAGAATTCTAATTGGCTGAAAATATCAAATTTAAATAATTTACTTATCCAATAAAATTTGAGTAAACAATCACGTGATTAGAGGTGAGAAATATTAAATCTCACCCTGGATGATAAATAAATTTATCCATTATTAAATAAATATTTATCACAATTACTTCATTTTTATTCAATAATTATTTATTAAAAACCTTCTGCTTATATTATAAATTGTTTATAAATATATAAACAAAAAAACTGAATATAATAGTATTAAGTATTAATTTAATTTATTCGCTAAGATTCTTCTATTTTACAAGAATATTATCAACAAAGTTGTTATCAAAAGATATAAACTTATCCTATAGAATAGTAGAAAGACATTTAGCTAAACTAAATATTAAAATGACTAAAGTAATGCTAATACTATTCACAAATTATAAATATAAATAGGTAGAATAAACTCAAAACTATTATAATGATAATTAGAATAATACCATATATCACTGCATATAATATCTCTCAAAAATAATACTTCTCGTGATTAATATCTGGATATTATTCACTATTTATGTTAATCTAATTACTATTAGTATTCAAATATATTTTAAAGCTAATCTTTATGAAAATTGATTAATACTATTATAAAATCAATCATCTATAAATAAATACATTCTTAAAATTTGTAAAAGGCTTATTTTTATGATTCATTTTACAAAATACTAGAATAATGTAATTCATCTTTTTTTATAAATAATGAATCTGTTACTCTTACTTGTAAATATTTTTGTATATTTCTTATGAATTTAAAATATCTTTATTAAATATTGTTAGTATTATCAATTTTAATATTACCTTTATTCTTGTTTTGTTTTTATGAAAGGTGAAGAAAAAGAAGTTATTGATAGGCTTTAACTTATATTACCAATTTATTTAATAGAATATCAAATCTGATATTATTATAATAGATATAGAATTAGCTCTTATGAATATACTTAAAATTATTTTTCAGATTTAGCAAATTTATTGTGTTTATGGTATATTAGCAAAATATTCTAAAAAATTGCAAATTATATTTTTTAAAATATTTAGAAGATAAAGAAAATAATGGATGAAAATTATTTTTTACAAAGTGAAATAATGTAGTTGAATCAATAACAGAAGATGAATTTAATGAAAATAGTAAACATTTTATTTAAAATCCTATAACACAAAATTTCTTATAATAGTCTAAATGCTTAGCTTCTTTTTTAATTTTAGCTTTTTTGAGTCTAAAAGAATAGGTAATTTAGTAATACAGTATTTTTATTTGAATTTATAGTGAAAAACTTAGGTATATATGCTAAATTCATGATAAACTTAATACCTAACTTTATATAGGTTAATTCTAAAATGAGGTTTATATTCTTAATAATTGACTAGATTAATAAAATTAGTTCTTTAAAGATTTACCATTTTTATAATAGTATTATTTTTTTATAATAATTGTATATTTTTTGCTTTAATGTAAAAATTCTTTTTGATAATTTTTTAAGTTTTTTTTTTTGACTTATTATCACTTTTCCTATAAAACATTTTTGAATATATTTGTAATAAGAGTTTGCATAATATAAAAAAATTAAGCATCTAAGATAAAAAATATGAAGCATTATTAGAATATAATAATGCAGAAGATTTTTCTAATACAGATAGATAAGTAATTAAAATATTAAAATATTTAGAATATCAAATTATAAATTAGATAATATATGTCTAATAAAAAATAATATTTTATAGTAGTATGTCTGTTATAGATAAAAAAGGATTAAGGTTAAAGTTAGAAAAAATAAAGAAATAAAATAAAAAATAATTAAAAAAAAGTAATAAAACAAAAAAGAAATGAAAATAAAAAAATAATAAATATAAAAATGATAATTTATTAAAAAAAAGATCAGGAAATAAAAAAATTAAAAGAATAAAAAGATTAGAAGAGAAAAGGAAAAGGGTGAAGTAATAAAATTAAAAATGAAGATTAAAAAAAATGAAGAAAAATTTTAAAAAAAATAAAATAATAAATGAAAATTAAAAATATATATAAAAATTAAAAAAAAGAATTACATGAATAAAAATCACATGAAAAAATTTAAAATTGTGAAGAATAAAAAAATCAAAATTAAATAAGTAAAAAAAAGAAAAAGAAAGAAAGTAATGAATTAAAATAAACTAAAAAAAATGAATTAAACAAAAAAAAAAGTAAAAATAAAATAATAAAAAAACAAACAAAACAATAGGTAAAAAATAAAAATAAAAATAATAAAAAATAAACAAAACATTTAAAAAAAATTTAAAAAAATAAAAATAACTAGAAAAGAAGAAGAGAAGAATATTAAAAAATAAAAATTAAAATTGTGATATAAAAAAATTGCAATATTACATTAACTGAAATAAAAATTACTATATAATACTAAAAAAATAATCAACTTTATTATAAAAAAAATAAAATTAAAGTGGTTATTAAAAAAGTGAAAAAAACTACTTGCTGCTGATATATAATTATATAAACTACTTTAATTAGTCTAATTAGATAACATTTCATTATAATGAATTATTCATTATAATAATAATAAATTTTCTTATAATGAAAATTTGATCAGCTCAGATAGATAATTCGTTATAATAAATGTTAACAGTATATAATAATAATAACACAAAATTTTAATAAATTAATTTTATAAAGTTAAAATTAAGCTTAATATAATAATATCATCAATATAACAATAGTCATTATAAAAATGTATTTAAGGTTATATATCATTTTTTATTAATTAATGTTTTTTTTTATCTAAAATTATATAAATATGGAAATTACAAAGAATATAGAATAATACTTCTTAATGATAATTTAAATAAAAAAGAACTATATTTTAGTTAAAATAGATCTGTTACTATTTTTAAAATCTGTAATATTACAAAATTTATAAATATAGTAATAATACAAATTTATAATAATTCTGCAATATAATAATTATTCTACAATATATTAATTATTGTATTGTTATTATATTATGAAGTAATTATAGTATTACACAAATAATTATATATTATAAATTTATATTAAAATTAAATAAATTATATAATGTTAATCAAGATTTTTGGTAGTTTAATAATTCATATGATAATGTTAATAATACTTAGTAGTATAATAAATAATATAAATATTTTCTAATAAATAACATTTAAATAAACATTTTTCTTTTTATAATTTTTAAGAAAAAAAATGTTTTAATTCTTTAAGAAAAAAACATGCTTAAGTTTTTTAAGTAAAATTTTTAAAAGTAAATATATATTTAATTTTATAATATACTATAAATCTTCATGTAAATTTACTAATATTTTTACAAATTTACTTTTAAATTATTTTACAAAATTATTTTGTTTTTTTTAAAATTTTTTTTTGATTTTTTTTTGGTTTTCTTTAATTTCTCCTAGCTTTCTTAAACTTATTTTTACTTTAGCTTTTTTAGTTTATATACATATTAGTTTACTTTTAACTTGCTTTAATAGTTATAATATTATAATATCAATAATATCTTTTAAAATAACAGCAAACTCTGATATAACTTATAATCTTAAAAGAGATAGACAACCATTTTTTAAAAATTTGGAATCATATATAAAGGGTTTTAAACAATCAAAGAATATTATTCAGAAACTTATAATAATTGTGAATTATATTAGAAATATAGAAAACCTTATCATTATATTCTTCAAATACATTTAGCTAATTATTATAAAACATATCCTAAAGAACTTGGATTATATTATGTAAGTATTATAGGAAAAGATAAAAAAAGCATAATATTGAAGATAAATATATATTAAGTGAATTAAATAAACCTCTTATTAAAAAATACAAACAAATAGCAATGTTTAATTTTTTTAAACCAAAAAATTAAAAAAAGGAAAAATTGATAAAATCGATCATATTATTACTAAGGCATTTATAATGTTTAATATTTTATTTAGTACTATTAAAAATTTGTGATTCTTTAATCTAATTAAAATATTACATTAGCATATAATATACAGTATCATCTCTTTAAATGCACGCATCTGAAGTGAGGTCACGCTTATGCACTTAAGGAGGATGTGCACTTAAAGAATAGCTAATAAAAAAAGATATTATTACACAATTATAATTTGACAAAACTTTATTTATTTAATCAAAAAAATAACACACTTTCAGAAATTTAATGTAAATAGGTGCTAATTTCAGTTTGCCTTGTAAAGTTTGTCTTTTTGATCCTAAAAACTTTTCTATTTTTTCTACCAATTTCATATATTCTTCTGTATTATTCTATTAAAGTAGAAATATACATATAGTTTTTAAACTAGAAATTACTTCACTAATACTAACAATAGGAATTTTATTACTATCATCCATTTCTTCTAAATCTACATTTTTCTTGTCAATATCCTTAAAGAGATATACAAGCTCTTTAATAATTTGATTATCTTTGAGAATTTTATAAACAATATTTTCTTTGGGTATATTAAAAAACTCTTCCGCCTGCATTGGATGAGGAAAATTAAGAGCTTGAAGTGCATCCATAAGATCATTAAGAACTAAGTTCTTATCCTCTAAAATATTTCTCAAATCTACATTTTCATCGGGAAGAATTTTTGTGTAATACCAGCAATTATGAATTAATTCAGCATTAACCTCATTTTTATTTTTCTTTGTTATTTTTTATTATTATTTTTAGTATTATTTTCATTATTATTTTCATGATTATTCTTGATATTATTTTTATTATTATTTTCATTATTGTTTTTTGTTTATTTTTTTTCATCTTTATTCTTTAATTATTTCTTCTTATTTTTTATTAATTTTTTATCCCATTTTCTTCTCTTTTTTCTCTTTATTTTTTAGACCTCCATTCAATTGTTTTTTTAGCTATCTTTTATTTATTTCTTTTTCATATAATTCTTTATTAATATTATTTCAAATATTATTTTTTTTTTTATTTCTTCTTCATTTTTAATCTGTTTAATTAAATTAAATAAAAATAATTAAACTATAAAAATTTAATATAGATAAATTTTATTAAATTATAAAATTAATTATAAAAAATATAATTATTATAGTATATGTTTTAATTAAATTAATTAAATTAAGTTATTTTAAAATTTAATTTATTAATATTAATGAAAACGTTACAATTGCAATCAAAAGATAAAACAAAAAATAATGAGTTTTATTTAATTTTATTTTTTTTCTTTTTCTTGGTAAAGTATATAAACATGATATTTTAAAATTTGAAAAAAAATTATATATATATATATATTCAGAAAGGTTTAGCAAACAAAAAAGGGGGGTTACTTCAAGTTCCTATCTGTTGCGTAAATGAATAAGTAAAATAAGATTCTAAATTTATATACTGAAGTTTTATAGTAATGATTTTTTTTTAAAAAAACTAATATTTTTTTTTTTTTTTTTTTAATTCCGTACTTTTAAATACAAATGGCCTAAATTTCTTGCAAATTTCAACAAATATATATATAAAGAAAAAAAAAATTTTATATTTAAACGTGAATTCTATTTCCCATTAGAAATATATAAAGAATTGTCTTTTATAAATGCGGCAATTACGTAATTAATCCCATCTCGTTTTTTTATTTTCACGATAATGTTCATCATCTCTATCGGCACTATATTGTTCTAGTTCTCGTTTTTTACCAGATAAAGAATGTGGTGGGGATGATATTTCGTTTCTTTGATTAAAATTATTATTATAATTATCTTGAGGCTGTTGTTGTGTATTAGTTGAAATATTTGTATTAATATCTGTAGGTTGTTGTGGAGGAGTTTGTCGATTTGAGTCCATGCTTGTTGGTGGATTTGTAGAAGGTTGTATGAGTGGAAAAGTATACATTGGTTGCTGTAACGGATTCTCGGGAGAATATTTTTGATCTGCTGCATTTTGCACTTTCTCTGACCAAGAATTTCGGAGAGGAAGATTTGATTCCGAATTATACGAAGATCGTCTTCTGGGTGAAGCTGAACCTTCCCATGAAGCATCAGAAAACTTCCTCGATTCTGACGAACGACGTGATCTATCATCTCTGTCATAACCATCCCGATCCCGGTCTCGATCTCTATCTCTTCTATTGCGATGTCCTGGACTTTCAAATAACGGTCCTATTTTTTTATTTGCTGATCCACTTGAAAATCCTTCCCCAATTATTATATCAGGTTCTTCAACAACAACACCACCTACCTCCCGTACCACCACATTTGCTTGTAACCAACCACTTTCTATCCGTTTCAGTTAATCTATTAAGTGGAATTAAAGAATCTCCTGATGGAAATTCAAAACAATCTTTTGGTCCAAAAAATCGTACCTGTAAAATTGAGAAATAAAATTAATAAATAGAATTTCTTATTTTAACAAAACAGAAAGATTAGGTTTACGATAATTTTATAAACCTTTAAGGATCTCACTTTCATCCGAACACCTCGAAGGGCTCTTGCAGCTGCTGCTCGTGTTTCCAATTTTACGAATCCATGATTTTTATCATAGTTAAGCTAAACATCATCATTATTATTATTTTAATTTAAACGGAAAATATTATATTAAAAGTAACTTTCAATTAAATTAAATTCATACCGTAACAGTTGATACCGGACCGTGTTTAGCAAATATATCTTCAATATATTGTTTAGACATATGCTCCATAACGCTTCCAACATAAAGCGTTCGACTCAACACTTCAAATGAATAAACAAATGAAATAATTTCAAAATTATAATTTATGATCGATAAAAAAAAAATTTCTTATACACGTCACTAATTACCTTTAATGAAATCCCTTCCGACGCTTTGATCTTCATATACGACACAAACATCGCCACCTTGTGGTGGTTGCTGAGGCGGTGTTTGTAAAGGTTGATTTGGATGAATCTGTTGTTGATTTGGAGTAGTTTGTCCCGGTGGTTGAGGAATATGATGCCCAGGAGGAGGTAATTGATGTCCTGGAGGAGGTAATTGTTGTCCGGATTGTGATCCTGGAACATTATGTGTTATAATTGGTGGTTGACCTTGTGGTGTCATCGGATGACCTAGTAATGGTTGGCCGGGGGGTGGCACGTGATGGCCGGGGGGAGCAGGCAGCGGCTGTCCGGAAATCGGAACCGAAGGTTGGGCCGGAAAACCTGGTGGTGGTGGATTACCTTGGAAAGGAACAGGATTTTGTTGTTGACCGGAAGTTTGATTAGGAGGAAATTGTGATCCATTCGATTGAGGAGGACCATTAGGATTCCATTGTTGAGGTGGAAGAACATTTTGTTGATTTGACCAAAGAGGTAAGGGAAAAGGTGGCGGGGGTTGGTAATGTTCTGGAAGTGGTGGCATACCACTAGATGAAATTTGTGGTGGTTGACCGGGAGCGACCCAATTCTGTGGTGGTGGTGGAAATTGAAACGGTGGAATTGATGGCATATTTGTCGTGTTTGGTACCGCAGAAGGCTGTTGAATTTGTTGCGGTGGAATTTGTGATTGTGTTACTGAGATTGAAGGTGCATTTTGCGAGGGAGTAAATAATTGATTTGCCATCAGACTGAATTGATCTTGATTAAATTGTGATATTGGTGCAGTTGAAGCTGCGCTTGTTGTCGCTTGAACTCTAAATTCGTAAATAGCATTAAAAAAAGAAAAGAAACAATTGGATATTTTAATATTGATTATCATCAAATGATTATTTTGAAGGATATTTGATAATTGATGCTATAAATGGCTTTAATATAATTATTCATTAACTAAACTAAATTCGCCCAAATCAGGATCACGTGCGACTTAAAAAGAACAGGTTTTAAAGAGCTTTTTTTTTTTAATGACTTTACGAATTATATGTAATGATTCAATAAAAAGAGAAGGAAGAGAAAGAAAAAACTCCAAATAAGAATAAATAAATGTTTATTGGCGATTATTTTTTTTTTTAAAAAAAAAAAAGTTTACTGGAGATTAATTAAATTCGTGCTTATTTTGATTGCAGTTAGTTTAATATGGATTTTCTAAAAAAAAAAAAAAAAATAAAAAAAAAAAACCTCCTTTCTGTGTTAATTTCGAATAAATAAAAAAAAAGGTTGCAAACTATATATGAAAGGGTGAAAGGTAACCAAAGGAGAAACTCAAAGAATCTTGATGATCGTTAAAGATGCACACTAAATAAATAAATGACATTATTTTAAGAAATTAATCATTTACTTACGCATTAACAGACAGCACATTGTTAATCAACGATTTCTCAGCATTGTTTTTATCATTATTTTGTACACGGGGCATTAACCCGATATCATCTGCTTCATCCATGTCTCCATAATCGAAATCAAAAGAATCATGCATAGGTTTGTTTCCTTTCAAATTAACATTTTGATTATAAGACGAAACTGGAGATCGCGTATATCCATTATTCATTGAAGTTGATGTAGGCATTGAAGGTCGATGGTTGGATGTACTCGTCGACGAAGGTGGTAAATTAATATTTGTAAATTGGGAACTACTAGTCGCTGGCATTGTGGCATGACTATTATAAGGAATTGTCGAATTTGGTTGTATAGGAACGGAATTTATCTGCTGTGAAGATAAAAATGATGGAATATTCAAAGTTCCTTGCGTAAGATTATTCAAGGTGGCTAATAGTGCTGAAGAATCAAGCGATGATGGATTTAAAGTTGTTGGATCTAAAGTATTAATTAATGACAAAAGGTTAATCAATGTTTCCTGGAAACAAAACCTTTCGATTGAATCAATATTGTCAATGCTATAATTTATGAGACACATTACATGACGCATTTCCAATGCGGTGGTCGCCTCCATTTAACGATCGAACATCATCCGTCGTTGTTCTTTGTTGAAAATGGGCTTCTTTTATTTTTTGTAGTACCTCTTTGCTATAAATACCAGCATCTTTGCTAATCCATATATCTAGAACACGTTTCACTTTATCCTATATTTTATTATATATACGAGTTAATTTTAATTAATATCACAAAAGATAACTTTATACCAATAAAATATAATTAATAATATACTAATTACAGTCAACGCGATAACATTTACAATTATCAACATTGAACATTAAGATACATGAAAGAAAAGTCTGAGAATTTGACATGAACTATATATTATGATTTTATTATTAGGAAGATAATTTAAAGATTCGAAAGTGAAAGAATTAAATTATCATTCTTTTTTTTTTTTTCTTTTTTTACACGAACTCTGCAATTTGGTCTCTACGTACTAATGATGAAAAAAGAAAAGTAAAATAATGTCTTCTGCACGTGATCCATACCTTATCATATTCTGGACATTGCATTATGTTTGAAAACATTTCTTCCAACACTTTTTCGAATCTTTCAAGATATTCAGCGCCTGACCAACCAGAAGAGTTAATATCATCTTTTTCTGCTACTAAAGATTTTTGTCTTGCTGCCGCCTGTGATATTGAATCTAGAACATATAATGCACCCAATTTGTAATCGACCGAGCATCTCTGAATGAATTTCTGTACGCTGTATACAATATTTTTATATTGCTGAAATTTTCAGCGATATTTTGTTGTATCGGGTGCAGAGAATAAGAAGACAAAATTTTAGGATTTATTTTAGAGGTTTTTATGATGTTAATGTATTGCTTTATAATTTTTTTTTCCCCATTTATCTTCTGATGTTATACATAATTATTAATTACAAATTTATACCAAAGTTAACTTATTTTACGACTTGTAAGAATATTTTTTATTTCAAAATAAGAGAGTCAATAAACAACTCACTAAAACTCTCGCACTATAAAGCACAGGAGTTTTATTTGAAGACTATTCGTGATTTTCTTACTACAATCCGAATAAAAATGTTTAACTTTACTATATAACTAGTGTGTTTCGTACTTTACTTTTACGTTGTTGTTATTACAATAACTTGACCTCATTTTTTTTTTTCTTGCAAGGATATAAAAAAACCCTCTACCAGCTAAGATTATTTCTCACCTTTGGACTAGTCATTGCGATTCTCGTTAGATCTTTGATTTTCGACGCACTAATCCCAGGGGGCTTTCTCTCGAGAAGTTCATGTAACTTTCTTTCGAATTCTATAACTTCTTTAGCTGTCATTTTTTTTTTTTTTATTAATCTACGGTGAAAAGCTAAAAAAAAAAAAATTTTTTTTTTTCTTAAAAAAAGAGAGAAAATTTTTAGCTGATAGGTTGAAAGAGGCTTTTGGCTCATAAAACTTAATATTGGGTATTGTTAACGTAGTATTCTTTATTGGCTGAAATATGAATCAGTTGGTTGATTAATCATCCCGAATTAGTATGTATCACTATAAACGATTAGCCAATAATAAACCTCCGATTGTAAATGCTTAATTATATTTAATTAACAATTATTATTTCATTTATTAGTTTTATTTTTATAATAAGTAATTATAAAAGTAATAAGATAAAATTTAACTTTAATTATCAATATAAAATAATATTTATTTTATATTTATTATATAAATATTTTAATAATTTATAAATTAAGTAAAAAATCAATAATTATAATATTTATATAAAAAAAATAATATTAGTTAAAAATTATTATTAATAATAATTTTAAGATTAAAATTACAAAATTTTAAATATTAATTATTTATGTAATAATAAATTTATATTATTTAGTAATTAATAAAAAAAATTATTATAATTGAATTTAAAAATAAATTTTTTAATATTAAATTAATTGTATTTAAAAAATTTATTACTTTTTTATTATTTATTTAAATAAATTTATAAATTAAATACATCAAATTTATTTAAAAAAAACTTTATAATTTATAAAAATATGTTTTTTTATTTAAATAATAGAAAATAAAAAATATTAAAAAAATTATAAAAAATAAAATACTAATTACAATTAGTAAAATTCTAATTAAAATTAATAAATACTAATATTTTAATAAGATAATATAAAATTTATATTATATATCTAAAATAACATATTAAATATAATTAATTAGTTTATTTTTTAAAATAAATAAATAAAGTGATTTTTATTTTTAGATTTATTATAAACTATATATTTTTAATAATATAATTACAAAAATTTTTTAGTTTAATAATAAAATTCAAAATAAAAAATTTATATAAAAATTGTATTATCAAATCATATAATTTTTGTTAATTAAATTTATTTATAATTTATTTTATAATACAACAAAATAGATTTTAAATATATTTTATTTTATATAAATAATAAAATGAAAGAGAATTATTAAAACTATTAGATATAAGGTTAAAATTGTAAAATAAATATGAAATTCATACTTAGTTAAATATAAAAAAAAAGTTATTATTTATATAAAATACAATGAAAATAACTAAATAGCATAATACTTTAATATTAATCATAATATAATAAATCATTAGATAAGTATAAGTTTAAAATAGACAAGTTAAATAAAGAAGAAAAATAAACAGATTAGTTTTAATAGAAAAGCAATATTTCAGAAGTAAAAAAAAAACTTTATATTTAGATTATATAATAAAAAAAAATAAGATTTTGCATTAACTTATTTAACAATAAAAAATAAATCATTAAAAATCTTAAAGAACTTAAAATAATAGTTTTTTATAAAAATTTAAAAAACTTTAAAATATTTTAACATTAAATATTAGGTTTTATGAAAAAATTCAATTTAATATTACATAAATAAATCAGAATTTCTCAAAAACTTCCTGATAAAAACTTAGAAATAACTAGAAAATTTTACTAGTTTATTAAAAATTTAAGAATTGAAAAATTATTTGAATTAAAAAAAATCCTTAATATGAATAAAATACCAGTCTAATTTAATATAACTGATATTTATATGATTAACTCTAAGAGAGAAAAAATAATTTATATTTAAGCTATAAAAATAAAAGAACTAATTTATAATAGTTCTTAGATGTATTATAGATTTTATTTATTATTTTTTTTTTTGCTTTTTTTTTACTATTTTTCTTAAATTTTTTTTTTTTTAAAATTTTTAATTATTTTTTATTTAACAGTCTTTTATTTTTTTAAATCTTACAATAAATGGATTTAAATTTTCTTTTAATTATATTTAAAAAAAAATAAATTTTATGTAAAAAAAAAATACCTTTAAAATTATCATTTAATTTCAAAATAATAATTAAATGAATACTAGTTTAATATATAAATATATAAATTATCTTAATAAATAAGAATATAAAATAGGACATAAGAAAAATTGATAATATTTATATATAATTCTTTTAAAAGTCATCTAAAAGATTTAATTAAAAAAGATTTTATACAAATAAAATTTATTTCATAATAATCTCAAGCAAATAGACAAGTAAATATCAACCACTTAATATTTTTATTAATAAACTATTTAAGAATAACCTGTAAAAAAAGTAATACTCTTAAATAGTAAATAATAATACTGAAGAAATTACTTTAAAAAATCTTTATCATACAAAGCTTGATAATATATATTTATAGGTAAAATGTTTAAAATATTTATAGAAAGGTATTTCTACTGATATAATTATTGTTCTTTAAAATATATAATATTTTAATAATTTGAATTCAAATAATATTAATAATGATAATATTAATAAATATAATGATGATAAATTAATGAGCATGTTAATAAAATGTTAATAATTATGATGATAATAATATTAATAATTATGATAATGATGAATATCACTATGATATTATTGACATTATAGATTAATTTTTTCATAAAAATAATTTGGTAGACAATTTTATATATTTTTAATTAAACACTAATAATTTGTAATTTCATAATATTTTTTTTTATTGTAATAATAAAATAAAAAATTAAATCTATTTATAATATATTCATAAAGCTAAATAATTTATTTATTTAATTAAAAAAATATTTAATTTTTCTGAAGTATTGCTTTTTTAGAACTAATATAAAATAAGTATTACTTATTTTTGGAAGTTTCTATTTCAGAAAAATACAGTATATAAAATTATATAAAATAATAATTTTAATATATAAAAGTTAAAAAATTATATATATATATATATATATTACATTAATGCTCTAAATGGTTCAGTTTAGTTTGATTCAAATTATTAATTTTAAAAATGCTAATCCAAATCTAAACTGAATCATAAACTGGTAAAAATCTGAATTAAACTGAAAATTTTAGATTAATCTATAAATTTAATTCAATTATATGTAAATTTTAAAAAAAATCTATAAAAATCTGCAATTTTATTATGAACCTTAGCAATTCTTTAAAAGTTTCACAATTTGTATTGTTAACGTGCAATCTTTTTAGGTTGCAACTATTAGACGCGGTGTCAGAGGGTTGACTCTTTTTAATTGGGCAGTAATTCTTTTAACGGTTT
>CAJVPQ010002432.1:0-13888 GCA_910591825.1 Funneliformis caledonium
ATTAAATTTAATATAATTAAATATTATTGTTTTGGAGGTTTCGTTATTTTTGAAGGTTTCATCAGATTTTGGATGTTCCGTCAGGTTTCAGAGGTTTCGTTAGGTTTCGGAATTTGCATAAATGACGAAACTAATTTTGTCAAGTTTTGATAGTTTCGCCAGAAATTAGGTTTCGGTTTCACCCACAATATTAATTTTAGCTATGATTAGTAATGTAAAATGAATATGTATAATGACTATTAATTTATAAAAGTATTAAGAATTTTACTTTTTAGTTTATAGCTTAACAAATTAAAAAAATATTAAGATAAAATATAAAAAGATTTTAAAATTTGTTAATAATATAATAATTTCTGAATTAACAAAATGAATAATAAAGGTAGTATCTAATATATTAGGATATTTTCTAATATTAGCAATAATTTTTACTTTTTAGAAAATACTTTATATTAGAAACAATAAGTTTTAATATTAAAAATAAAAGATATGTATTAATTATAAAAAAGAAAATCAAGCATAAAAACATAAAAAAAAAAGATTATAATAGTAAAAGTATAGATAAAATTAAATTTTATGTAATAGCTATGGGAGCTATGGGTATCTTATAGCAATTAAACTAAACTTACTAAGAAAAATAGTAATATTTGAATAAAAAACTTTATTAGCAATTTAATATAACAAATATTAAAATTGATATTATTAATCTTATAATAATCCTAGCAGTAAATTCTGATAAAAATCATATATTATAATGAGAATATTATAGAAATGGATATTAATTTAATTAATAAAGTAGAAATTTAAAAATATTAAAGAAACTTTAATATTTCTCATACTAAATTTAGTTAAAAAAAAATATTTTAAATCTATATACCTTTTATTTTAATTAGAATTTCTGAAAATAAATATAATATTATATTAATATTTGCAATTTTTGATCATAAAAAAAATATTTTTTAAATTATCATTATATTCTTATTCTTAAAGTTTTAAATAAGTCAAGTTAAGTCAAGTTTAAAAACTAACTTTATTTAACTCGTATTTTTCAAGTTGAGTTGAGTCAAGTTTATTTTATAAAATCTTTTAATTTGTTTGATTTGAGTTATATAAATTTTAAATTAGCTCAATTTGACTCAACTTGAGTTTAACTCAACTCAATTTTGATTTGAATTTATTCAAGTTAAGTTAAGTTTAAATCAGGTTTCAAGTTAAATTTTAATAAAAAATTTATTTTAAATTATATTATATTATAAATTTAATATATTATTTTATTAAATCAAAATTATAAAAAAAAATAATACAAAATTATTTATTTAAAAAAAAGTATAAAATAAAGAATTTTTATATTTTCTTTAAAACAGTTTTTCACTAAGATTTAAAACACATATACGCTCTCATTATTTCTGCTAATAGATTACATTTTTTTTGTGTAATTAAATCAGTTTTCTTAGAAAATACTCTTTTTATCAGAAAATTAGTAGCTTAAAAAATAAATATAAATAAATTAGATTGATTAAATTAAAATTATAAAAGTTTCATAAAATTTTAAATTTATTCATCTGGAATAGCTAAAAAATCTTTTGCCATTTTTACTAAATAAGAATATTGTGATTTATTTAACTAAAAAAAAATAAAATTAATAAGCTTAAAACTAATATAAAATTATTAATAAAATATATTACTTACTTTCTACCATTATAATAAATTAGTCTTTGAAGATGCAAGTGAAGCATTAAGATAATGTTCTATTTCATTAATATTTTTTACAAGTTGTTTTTTATATATGATTTAATAAATTATTATCTTTAGAACTTTCATTTAGATTTTTTAAATCTATTATCGATAATGCATAATGCATATTAAAATAAGAAGTAAAAATTTCATGTGATTCTTCAATAAAATTTACTTCTCAATGATTATCAATATAATAAGATAATTTTAATCTTAGATCAAGTACTATAAATTAATAATAATAAATTAATAATTTATAAATTAAAATTAATAAATAAAAATATAAAACTTACTAGTAGTAATAGGATAAGCATTAGAATTTGCATGATGATAATATTTTTTTTAATTTTTCTAATACTACTGTAGCAGCAGTATTTATTTTCATTGTTAAAGTTTTTATTTGAAAATCTTCAATCATATTCATTAACCAATTATAGGTTAGTATTGTAATTGTTAAAGTTAGAAAACTTTTATATGAAACATATTTTATTGCTTATGCAAAATACTATAAATTTAATAAATTAATTAAAAAAAATATTATTATAATACAATTAATTATATTATTTCTTACCTCTAATAAATTTTCTATTTCTTTTAATTAATTCCATTTAGAATCATTTAAAACATATAATCTTAATTTCTGTTCAAATGATCCTGTATTATCTAAAGTTTTTAATAATTATAATAATTAATAAATTTTTACAAATTTAGTTATAATAATAAATCTAAAAATTACGTTTAATCATATCATAAGTAAAATTTCATCTTATTTTTACATTTAACATTAATTCTTTAACAGGAAGAGAAGCTGCATTATATTAATGTAAAAATTTTTCACGACATTGAGGTGAAGCTCGAATTTTAATAATGAGCTTACAAAGCTATATTATATAAATAAATAAATAAATATAATATAAATTACAAAAAATTAATTTTAAAAATTTTAAAAATATATATATTATTTACCATGAATTATGGAAATTCACGGTGTATTCTTATTTCAACCAATCAGAATCCTTGACAACAAATACTTAAATACGAGCTTTTTTTTCCAATTTTGATGTTAATGCAAATGGAGATAAACGAGATACTGGACGTAACAAAAGTAGATCCTACAACAACAACAATTGAAAATACTGAAAATAATGGATATTTTTCTGTATTTCAATTTGATTTTACACAAAAACTTAGTTTAGTATGTTCTACTAAAAAGCAATTTAGTAGTTCAGTACTAGATTGTTTAAATCATAGTAAAATGTTCGAAAAATTGGAAGATATGTATATACCAAATGCGTCTGAGGGAAATTTTTTTAAAAATGCGAAATGGTAAGTGTGAAGTTGATTAAATATGTTAATTAAGTAAAAAAAACCTACCTTTTTTCTGAAGGAAAACTGATATTTACAGTTACTGCAAATATTTATTATTACGGAAGGTCACCAGACGGTGCATGTATATTAACTTCATCGAATGATAATATACTAAGAATTTTTGATTTGTGAGTATAATTGGAATGATTCTTTATTTCTCTATTGATTTATACTAATTTCTTGAAAATTAAATAGACCTGTGAATGTTCTAGAAACTGCTAATGGTAGTTATAATTTGTTATGTAATATAAACAAAAAAATCAAAGGACTTCATTATAATCTTGAATTACAGAACTTGATTTAAATTCGGTTCTGACCTGTCATGCGGGAGAAACTATATATGATTTTTGCTGGTATCCGATGATGTCTAGTCAAGGTAAATAAGTTATACATCTTTTCGATTCAAAACTGTTAAATAATGAGGTTAATGATAGAATTAAAAAGATCCGGTCACTTGTTGTTTTCTCTCGTCAAATCGTGAACACCCGATACAATTATGGGATGCCTATACTGGCAAGGTAAAAAAAGTTCACGAAAAAGTTCACGAAATATGTCAGATCTCATAATAAACAAATATATCATTAATCCATTCTATATTTAGGTAAGATGTTCTTACACTATAATTGATCACCGAGATGAAGTTGTAGGACCCAACGCGTTGACTTTCAACTTGGATGGTTCAAAGTAAATTATCAAAACTATATTTCCTATCAACTATATTCAATTTTAAAATTTTTTTTTTGCTTTTCAATAGAATATATTGCGGATACAAAAATATGATTAAGATTTTTGACTCTAATCGTCCAGGACGTGATGGGGAAGATTGTAAAACAACTCCTTCACGTAAAAGTAAAGAGGGACAAAAAGGTAAAATAATTGTTTATTTTAATACTTGTCAAGAAAATTTATTAATTGGATATATTTATTGCAGGAATTATTTCATGCTTGTCATTTAATCCTGATAGATCAGGTTTATATGCAGCGGGATCATATTCACAAACGATTGGATTATATGATGAATCAAATAATGAATTGTGTTGTGTTTTGCAAGGGACAAAAAAAGAATTAATTGGAGACGTAACACAAGTATGTAAAATTTTAATTCTATTTTATCTATCAGCTAAATACAAAATTTAACTAAAAATTGGAACTTAGGTTCAATTTTCTCGAGATGGAAAGTACCTTTTTTCAGCATCACGAAAAGATGATTTTATACGTTGTTGGGATATTCGAAATACTGGTGAAATTTTATATAAATTGCAACGTAATGGTAATACCAATCAAAGGTTGTCATTTGATATCGATATTGCGGGTTCCCATTTGATTACTGGAAGTTTGGTAAGTTTTTCATTAGTTAATTATTTTGTTATAAAGGTTCTATTTTTTTAACAAATTTAATCTTTTTTATTTATAGGACGGAAAAATTATTGTTTATGATTTGGTTAATCTCAACGCCAAAGGATGCCCTCAGAAAGTATTGGATATGCCGGCTCATGGAGGTGAATTTTTTAAAAACATCTCATTTTGAAATATTGTAATTAATGCTAAATTTTTTTGATTTATGTAGATGCAATTTCTGCTATATCGATTCATCCTTCTTTACAACTTATTGCTTCTTGTTCAGGACAAAGAAAGTTTAAATCGATCGATGCTGTTATATCAAAAGAACAAAATCGAAACATCACAAGTGATAATTCTCTCAAAGTTTGGAGAGCTAAAGGTGATTATACTTGGCGCTATTATAATACGGGGGGTGAAATTTTAATTCATAATACGGAAGGCGATGAGAATACAACAAGTAATCCTGAAGTGAATAATGTTGAAGATTATTTTGAAAATGATAAAGGAACAGTTAATATTGACAGCAGAGTTGTTGGTTTAGAAGTTGACCTTACAGTAGTCGAAGAACAAATGAATATTGATAATAATATCAATACAACGAGTGAGAATGGAACTGACAATTATATAATGTCCTTTGTAAAATTTACTTAATAAATATTATGTCATTTTTGAAAATAATAATGGAATATTTAGAATTAAAGAGGCAAACAGTAGATGATGGGTTTAAATGAAATTTTGGCGGGTGGTCGAGAGCTTGCATATATAGATTCGTTACTTTTTTAAGTTCTCTTTGCAAAATGTATAATCGATAATTCATTTTATTCTTTGATCTATCCACAATGATTGTAAATTCTTTATATAAAATACGTAGATAATGTATATATAATGTGCGATATGTATAATAATAGATTATGACTCAAGTTTTGTTCTAATACGAATTAATGTTCATTTGATTTCTTTATTGAACTAGAACTTAAATGATATAATCAGCCTCTTTTTTTTTAAAAAAAAAAAAAAAGGTTTTTGAATATAATTGATTATTTACTAAAAATAAAATTTTTATTTACAAAATACTTACAGAACTTACAGAAGAAACAATTAAATGTCTGAAAAGTTTTATTTTATTTTATTTTATTTTATTTTTTTTTACAAGCCTTTTCCTTTGGACTTCATTCTATTTTTTTTTTTTTTTTTTTTTTTTTTTTTTTATTATACACAAAATGTTTTTGCATAAAACAAAAACTAATAATGATATTTTTTTATTATCACATCATTGTTTTTTTCATCTCGTTTTTGCAATATTAGTTTTAATTCTTACAATCGCACATAATAATTTCTAATTCTTCTAAAGTATTGTTATTATTGAATTTTTTTTTTTTCTTTTTTTTACATTTCTTTGTCTGCATTCTTCATAAAAAAAATAATTATTTTTATTATTATTGTTATTGTTATTGTTATTGTTATTCACCCAACATAGGCGATGGCGACAAGTTGAGGAATTCGCTCAGCGAAAACGCTGAGCCTGGAGTTCTCACGCAAGTAGCCGACCTAATCTGGTGTGGCGGAGTACTAGGAACTTCAACTGATGTTTGCGACACTTCGCCGGAAGCTGCGTCACTTGCTGCCCAAGCATCTAATGATGCCTGGTAAGAAGAATGTCCTGCTTCTGCGACGCCGCGAACTTCAGATATCTCAGACTCGAAACCTATTGTCCATTCTCTACCTTTCGAACTCTTTCGAAGTCGTTTGTTAGCAGGAGCACCATATGTAGCCCACAAATCATCAAATTCCTGCCCGGGAGAGTTGGCTGTAAAACGGTCCCGTATCGACGGAGAGATATCAGCTAAAAGCTGATTATACATCGTTCCCGGCGTTACATTAGCTGCGTGTGCGGCCGAGTCAAAATCGTCAAACATTTTATTGACGTCAAAGTCCATAAGTGCGGGATTTTCGGCGACGATTTCTCCTTCACGAACCTTTCTCTTTGTTCCCCTTACGGGGGTTTGTAGCCGTTCTTCGTCTTCTGCTTGTTGTTGACCGAACCCGACCAAAGACGTACATGGTGAAATAACTTGTAACCCGGGAACCGTCGTAGTTGACGTTTGGTTTATTCCAGAGGACGTCATCGATCTCGATGACGTCACACCTTGTCGACCCGTACCTATTTGTTTTCTCGATCTTTTCCCTATGTTTGTTGCCTTCGTCGTTGTCGTCCTTTTTCCTTTGAGAGAATTCCTCGTCAACCTTCGGCCGGAATTTTTAGATGATTCGTTCACATTAATTTCATTTGCCAAAAGTGCTTGCTGCACTTGAACATACGTCATGTCACTTTTTGACGCAACCTCCGCTTGTCGCCTTTTTTCTTCATATAATGCTTTGCCACGTTCCTTAATCGATGTCGAAAAGGGTGTCTCATCCTCATCATCAGATGGCCAATCGGATTTCAGAAATGCTGCTATAATTTGTGATCCATATTTCGATGAATCTTGTGAAATGTTTGCATCTGTTGGATAATATGTCTGGTCTGAATGAAATGGAAGAGAGGAACTTGTTGTTGGACTGTTCGTATATATATGAGTTGAATCAGATAGATCTAACTCCTTTAACACTGTACAACCATCATTTACATTAGTTTCAAGAACTTGATTATATTCATCGTTAGAAGAATAATCAAGAAAATCAAAGTAATCTGCATCAATTTGTGTAGAATTCTCAGAGTTACATGTAAACCTTATATTGTTTTTATAAAGATTTTCCATCTTCATCTTTTCTTCGTATAATTGTGTAACAGTTGCTAGATTATAATTCTGCCATCCATTCTTGAGCTTGTATGATGCATATTGCAGGTAAAGTAAGAAATCGCAAGCGAGCTATATGTATATATAAGTACAGAAAAGAGGTAATATTATTTATTGATTTTATACGTATTTAAGTACATGTTACATTATTGTTGAATAATTGTGACGTTTTCTGAAAATTTCTCTCGTAGGGGCCAAGTGTACAGCAAAGAAAGAACAAGAAACGTTCAAAGATATAAGTGAACATATACATATTATAATGGCATATAATATGAAACGTTTTGTATAAGAAAAATTTACCTGGTGATCGTTACGTCCATCGTTGTCAGCCATAGGTATACCTTCTTCACGAGCCAATTTAATAAGCTTGACCAAGTCTTCCAATTGCTGTTGTTCGGTGGTGTTTTGTTGCGGATTCATTTTGAGAACTAACCGAAAAAGAACCGGTGTTAATAGAAGTTATAACGCGATTGAAAAAAAAAGTTTCTCGGGGGAGGGGGAAGTTACAACAATATCTACATGAAGAAATTCAAAGAACTTTAAATTCAAAAAGTAATACCTTCGTTTTAGAGTTTATAAGAAAAGAAAAAAAAATTTTTTTTTTTTTTCCTCGCAAGAAGCGCGTTTATATATTCTTTTTTTGAGCATTTGCGTAACCGAATTACCCTACAACTCTATAATTCTCCTGATTAAATGAAGCTATTGAATTACTGATATCTTAATTTAATTTTTTTTTTTTACAATAAACAGTATATATATATAAAAAAAAAGATTTTACAAATCAGAGATCCGATTCTTCGTGAAACGATACAAAGGATGAGAAACCGAAAAACTGAGATTTAATGTGTCAAATTGATTTTGAAGTCTTAATAACAGGGATAAGTTTACAAATTTGGAAATAGTTCATGGATTAATAATAGTAGCACAAAAGTATAAAAAACGAGAATGCCCCACTTCTCGATGTACCATTCAAGGATGTTTGGACATTAAACGAACAATAAAAAATGATATAATCGAGAAAAAATTATTGGATCACGCGTCCATCTCCTCCATCTTTATACTGCGCCTCCGTTTAAGGGAACGAATTCTTTATTAGTTTTGAATGAAGTATGATTGGCCGAAAAGATTATTTGCAAAAGGAAGAAATGTCACGATAATTCCAATCGCTTCAAGAAAATCTCTGGTCATTTTTATTTCCTTTAAACATAGTAATATGTCTCCTTGGTATAATATTTTCGTTCTTTTATTATCATATAGCCTAATAAATTACATATTACCTAATATAAATTGTTTTCATTTTTTATTAACTTTAAACCAAAAATCGTTAAAAAAAAACCAATGTTTGCAAATTTTATCTTGCATTTTCGTTGAAACTCACCATAATTATCCAATTTTGGATAAATGTAACGTGTGGGGAAACATCGTTTGCATATCAATACCATACCGACGTGAATAATTGATAATCTTCCGCAGTAAATTAAGATAAATTTTTATTCGTCACTTCCTAGTATGATATTACTCCGTTTGGCTTAGTGCATTGTAAAAATCGAAAAAGATTATCACAAAATTTTTTTCTTTGGCAAAAATAAAACATAAAAAGATAAAGGGTATGTTGATTAAAAATTAAAATAAGTTAAGACCATATTCTTTTTAATTCAGAAGGAGAATGTCATAATTATTGACCATAACGCGAATTTTCGAAAATTCGAGAAATATCACGTGATATTTCAATCTTCGGAATAATTAAAATATTTTTTAATAAATCAAATAACAATCGTTATAAAATTCGACACACCATAATCGTTTTTTAACAAATTTAAATTGATTCAATAGAAGCCATCTGTGGTGATTGGTTGATCAGTTGGTCTTTTGTTATTTTTAGATCAACTTTTAAACCTCCAAAGAATTTTGATAATAAGGGTAAGTTAATTTTAATGTTTTAAAACAATATTTTGCGATAAAATGGAACAGCCAGCCACTATGTGTGGCGGGAAGATTCTCAAAAGTTCAAAAATGATTTTCCGAACATTTCTCAATCTTGTTTTTTACTTAGTTTGTATGGTGATACTATCGAAAAAGATAATTAATAATAAATAATCCCCATCATCTGTTGACATATGATGTTAGAACGTAATACAATTATGATCTTAATAGTTATGATATCATGATAAATAAATAAAATGGTTTCACGAATCTTCATAAAAAGTTGGGGCAACCAACAAGATTCGCGGCTGGTTTGGGAACTTTCGCATGTCAATCCATCAGTTCACTTATATTTATAACCATAGGGGGAGGCTTGTGTAGGTATTACTAACTAAGCTAACTAAGCGTCTAAGTATTATTTATGACGTCGCTCTTTCCAGTGACAGTGACACATGAGACTTTTTTAACTGAAATTGAAAATTCTTATTCTAATATTAAGGTTGGTCTTCTTCACCTTTTGACTTATTTAACTTGTTTCTCCGTTTGTCTTTGTTTTTTGTTTTTTTTTATTATTATTATTATCAAAGCTCCTCTAAAAAATTCGAAAATCTTTACAAAACCTCCTTTTTTTTTTTTTTTGCTTTAACGTTTTCTCGGTATTTTACTTTTTGTTGCTCTGTTTCGCGATTCACCTTTTCCCCATCAATTTGTCCACCATTAAAACCGTCAAATTGACTTCAATCAACGCCTCATCAGGGGCGTGCAAGAAAACCATTATGGGACAATCACAGGTCAAGTCTACAAACGACCAACTTAAAGATAACTTACAAGATTCCCCAATGGTGGAAAATTCTGTGGTCACTGAAGCAACTTATACTGTGGTTGCATCCGACTCTAATGCTCACCATAACTTTAACTTACCTTCTATACAAGACTCACATTCGCAAGGTATTATTTCAAATTCCTTGTCTACTGGTATAGATCTTGGTGGTGCTCAAACCGAAAAAGTTGTTACTTTTACTTCTGATGGAAATAATTTTTTGGAATTAATTGATGATGGTATTGATGAATTTTCCTCAGATAATTTTACCATTTGTCTAACTAGCTCTACAACTATAGATTTTACAAATAATTCGCTTGCGAGTTCCCTCGCAGGCTTGACAATTCGTGACAACTCTGATAACAGACCTACAGCTTCGGTAGTACAGGCTACGAGTATTAAAAATCCTACTGTTAAGGAAATTCATAATGGACTATCGACAACAATTGAAGATAATAATAATATTATTTTTAGTCAAATTACGAATGATGTTTCAACTACAAATATAGGATCAACCATTACTTCAAATTTATCTGATTCAATACATAAAAAATCTTCAAAAGAAATAAAATCAACTTTAGCCGATGAAGCAGAATATACAATACCTCCTGCTATTGCTGAAGATGTGTTACGAGAGATGCTAGCAAATAAACCGAGTCAAGATTTATTGGAAGAATTAGAACCACCTTCTGTAACTACAAACGGTAAAGGTGATAATTCATCCTCTAAATTTAAAGGCGATTCGGTAATCCATGAAAAAATTGGTGAGTCCTCTGAACAGAGTAAAAATAGCGTCAAAAAGAACAATTTGTTAATCTCGTCTGGCATGACAGATTCCCCTTTTCCTTCCAAATTTACTTTTCCAAATATTGCGGACAAAAATTTCTTTGTACCGAATTTTTCAACCCCACCCGTTACCACCTCTCCTTCTTCATTTTCTTTCGGACATTCTTCCGAGTTACCGTTACAAAATTCTTTGCAAAATACTTTTCAAAATCCTTCCATTTCTTCTTCAAATTCTACCATCACTAATATTTCACAACAAAAAGATCATCAACGACGCGTGACTCTACAATGGCATCCCCCGGTATTAGATAAATTTTCACCCGTATTATCATCAAAAGCACCTTCAATAACGATGCCTTCAAGTTCGATGATATGGCCACCTTCGATTAATACTACTTCTCCGACCGATACACAATTTTCGAATTCTAATTTATTATTTCCACAGTTTACTGGTTCTTTTAAATTTGATATGAACTCAAAAAATATTGTAATAGGAACTCAAGGATCTTCTAATATTCCCTCACCTTTGATCCCTCCCACTAACGTTGTTGACAATAATAATATTATTACTAATATCGCGACAGTTCCTATGAGCTCCGATTCCACAAATGTTTTAAATGCGCCGCTATCATTATCTTCCACTGCATCGACATCGAGAAGGGGAATACATCCTAATGTTGGTGTAGGAAGAACAACAACATTATATGTACCAGCAAAATCACCGATCAAATCGGTTCCAAATTCAAGTGGTAGTAATCATCACGGAAATATTAAAACACCCCTAGTAGTTTCTCCGCCATCCAAGTTACCGATGAAATTTGGTGACATAAGCATATCTAGTACATCATTAACATCCGCGGCGGCGTCAGCGAAAGGAATTACAATTAACGTTAATGGTTCTAATAGTAATTCAAATTCCTCTTCTACAATACAAACGACACCATCACCTAGAGGATTTATTCATAATGCGACGAATGCTCCCACTCAGAGACAAATAAAGGAATTACCGAGAAGGGCTAAATTTCGTCCATTATCAAAGGGCAATATCTCGAACGATGAAATTAACAATAGCAATAATAATAATAATATAGTTAAAAATGAATCCATCGGGAATGGAGGATTTAATATAAAAAGCGAGATTATTGTGCCCTCATCATTACAACCATCTTTACCTGTTATACCACCGTCTCCTTTGTTTTCATTTGCTACACCGGTTAATTCTGAGGATGATGACGATTTCGATGCGGAGGAAGACGATGGAAGTAATGCTAATGGTCATACGGATTGGTTGGACAATGCAAATAATAAAAAGAAACGAAAAGCATTACAAACAGTTGGAGGTAGTTCAACTACAAGTGGGGGAGTAGGTGGTGTGATGAAAACATTAACGACAAAAGAACGTGCAAATCCACTGAGGAGAGTCGAAAGACGATCAACGCAGCGTAGCAATGTTGGAAAATTGTCCTCTAGTAGTGATTCTATGTTACCATTTGATAGTAAAATTGTCAGTAAAGAATTGGATGGCATGAGACCACCGCAAACCACGTTTGATTTTTCGTTTAAATCAATTTCTGAAAAATCAGCAGCTGCAGCTGCAGCGAGTGTGAATGCGGCTAGTGCAAAACGACTGGCAGCTGTTTCACCAATACAAACGATGAATGCAAAGAACGATCCATTTTCTTCATCGTTGTTCCTTCAACAATCATCATCAACAGTAACAACTGTTGCCATACCTAGTAATACAAAGAAAAAAGTTTCAACAAAACGAGCGGCCCCATCTTCGACATTATTTAAAAATGAAGATGTAATATCAGCTAATAACAATCATGTACATCCACAATTTGTAAAGACACTAAAAGCATTACCACAACCACCTACACCGGCAGCCACACCTAAAAGGATGCCTAATGCTGGTCGCAAAAAGAACAAGAAAAAACCACAAATAGCTATAAATAATAATCAAAATATTCAGAATCAACTTCCACCGCCACAGCATCCTAATCAACATCATAATCAGCATCATCACCATCAGCATAATCACCATCCACATCATCATCAACAGCAGGATGACGCTTCTTCAACTTCTGGATCTGTAGATATTCAACATATTTCTAATAATAATGCATCAAGACGTAAAATAAAATTTCCGGAAAAAAATGGAGATTGGATTTGTATGTTTTGTGAATATAGGCTTTATTACGGAGATGGAAGGCGATTGAGAAGACGGCCGAAGAATAACATAAATTCTAATAATGGAGATGGTGGCGGAGGGTTTAATACACCAAGTGATGGAGGATTAACACCGGACAAAGCTCTGGCGACTTAATTATGTTTATGAATTTATATTATATATAAGGTAAGTCGCTAAAAGTTGTTTTTCGTGTATTAAATGTAAATATGTATATATATGTAGTAACTAAAGAATTTTGATATTTAATATTCATTTTATTTATTTTCTATGGGTTTTGTTCGACAATAAAAATCACATTATGGAAAAAGGAAGAAACACAACGCGCATGTTGATCTACTATTTAAGGGAGGTTTATATTCATTTATTATTTTTATTATCATTATTTTTATTCGCATTGGAATTTTCAATGTTCCTTTTTAGTGTTGAGAAAGGAATATGATATCTAGTGGTTATGACTCGTAATTTCTTTTCTCATTCAAAGATTAGAATTTGCGATCAATTGAAATTTGATGCAGCATATGCTGTTCGTTCGGCTTCTTTAATTATCTCATCTCTTACTCCCTCTTTATCGCGATGTATCAACACGTGAATAATTATTAAGAGAATTATACGCCCTTAATAGTAGGTATAATTCAATGATTTTTTTTTTGTTTGTTTGTGTTATTCTTCCTCCCCTTTTTAAGTTGCTTTACTTATCTGTAAGGTGATTGCTTTCAAGTTGTAACAATAAAAAAAAAAAATAAAGGTCAGTTTTTTTTTTCCCGAGGGAACCGATTTCCGGTGTTTATAGTGTCATTATTACCCATTTGGGACGTGATCATGTGATGTGTTCAATTTCCTAGATCATCCCTAGACAGAGACCCGGAAAAATTCCATTTTTATAATAAATGAATAAATCGGAATTTTTGCTGTATAATGGAGTAAAATGGA
>CAJVPQ010002433.1:0-13887 GCA_910591825.1 Funneliformis caledonium
ATAATAGACCATACGAGATCGTAAATTATTTGAAGTATCAAGAAAAGGAAAATTTTTAATAGTGTGGTTTCGCAGAATATATTGCACAGTATCAAGTTTCCGAAGAATCCTAACGGAACTATATCTATCAAAAAAAAAAATATATATATATATATATAAGATAAATTTTTTTTTTTTTGTGTTAATTACTGATAAATAAATTTATTCGAAGCTCAAAAAAATAACTTACCCTCCGGCTAAGTCATTAAACAAGGAAACACTGCGTTGAATTATTTTTGAACTATGGCCCCATCCTTCAAGATTCTTTGCTCTAGTAACAAAAATTATATAAGAAAAATATTAAAATATGAAATTTTTTTTAATTAAGGCATTGATCAGAAAAACTTACATTCTTTGAATAATAGCATTCAATAGCTATTTGATGCAAAAATTAATTAAATATTAATAACGGTTATGAAAATTTTTCTTAAAATGATGATGAATAACCAACCATAGATTGATCATTATATCCTATATCAGATAATTTACTATAAACTTTTGAAACCCTTTGTGCACTTTCACCGATGTAACTCTTGCGAAACTGTTGGAAAAAGTAAACTAAAGCCAATTCAAATTTTTCATAACCGCTACCACTGGTACGCTATTTTATATATATATATATATGAAAAAATATTAGATTTAATTTTAAAAATATAAAAATATTTATTTCAAATACCGGTGCATTCCATTGCTCATTCATATTCATTAGTTGGAGAATTTGGCATGTAAGTTCACCATCAATCAAATCTTGTTCCTCAGAACTAATATAAGTCTTTTTAACAAAATTATAACAAATCATAAGAATACATTTTACTTGTATTACAAAATTTTTTTTTTTAATAAAAAAAATTAATTAATACCTGTCGACCTCCGATCATTCCTCCAATCATATACATAAGCCAAGCAAATTTTGCTATCAAAAATTGAAGAACGTTATTAAGGCAAATTCCGGTAACATATAAGGATAATTTTTTTCTTTTGACGTTTTAAAAATAAAGTTAGTCAAATAAATTACTTTCAATTGTATCGAAAAATTGAGTATAGGAACTATTAACAATTCCAGCGTTCACTTGTGTAAATAATTCCTAATTAATAAAAATGAAGTTAGATTTATGAAATATCCTAGTACCAAATAAAGAAAACATCTATATATATATATATTAATACGGAATATGGTCATACTTTATATTGATTAAAGATTGGTTGGAATAAATTATCAATACTTGTCTGAGATTCATCATATTTGTACCGAGCAATATTTGAAAACATCTCGAGATCATCCACAAGAGCATCTTCATTCTCTAAGGGATCTAAAAAAAATTAACAAATACATTAGAATAATCAGCAAACAAATGCAAAGCGTAATTAAATAACACTACCATCAATAGAACCATCTAATATTTGTTCCACTGATTGAATTTTAGAACTTATGTATGCTGCAGTTAGCTAAAATATTATATTTAACATTTAATAAGTAATATTAAAAACTCATAATAAAACTCGAATAATGTATTTATCAAATATTAAAAATAAAATTACTTTGCTTGAAATTATATCTAATTTATTTGTAGAACCTGGACGAGTATTCCCAGCATATGAATACATTTTGGACCAAAATGCAAGTAAATATTGTATGCTATTTGGCACAAACTGAAAAAAAAAAAATAAATCATTTATCTTAGATTTCTAAAGTACAATAATACAATTGATAAATTTACCTGCCAACTATTAAATCCTTTAATAGTAAAGTCGGCAACAAAATCAATCCAATCGCTAAATCCGGATTTCTCAGTGATCTCGTTCCATTGATACGTAGATCTAAATCTTGAAAGAAGACGACAAAACTCGTGATAGTTGTTTAAATCAGATAATCCTATTGAACCTATTATTATCTCGCTAATTCCTTGCATCAATGCATGAAGGAATTTGGAACGCTCTTCTTCATTAAAAAGAGAACGACGAATTGAAGAAATTTGAACGAGCACTTCCATAACCTTTGAACGCAAATATATATCATTATAAGGTTTTTAATGAAATTATGAGTATCCTAATAATTAAACATACTTGACTTGAATGTGGCGGTTGAAACCTTTTATAAGCCTCGAAAAATGTTTGGAGGAAAGTCGGATCTTCGATTGTTGAACGCCAAGATGATGTAACCTATAATGTTAATTCCCATTATTGACATATAACTTTCGAATACAATAATTTTAATAACGTTAAATTCATAGTTGAACTTACTTGGATACTTCCAACATCTTCACCAGACTCGTCCGGAGTTGTGCCAATGAAATCAAATGCGAAACAGTTGCGAAGTAAAGTCAAACAATATTCTTTCAATTTACGTTCTTGATTATCTACATATACATATAAAATATAATATATATTAGATTATAAGATTATATTGAATTACATTAAAATGATAATTACCATTTGTGTAAACCATTTCTCCATTCAAAATTTGACGTAGAACAACAAAACCCAGCCGGAAAATGTCTAGTAATTCAGAATCTCTAAATCCAATAGCTTTTTTAATTAAATAAATAAATATATGATGATGATATGTGAATAAATAATAAAATCAAAGGTATGAAAAGTATAAATAAATTTTAATAAATTAACCTGTTTTTCTTTGCCTCGCCAAATTTCGTGGAGATTGCTGATTCATCTCGGAAACGATGGTAGATAATACTTGCAAACCTACAATTCTATGGTCCACAGTAGACTACATATATAATCACAGATAATTATGCGTAATTTATTCCTGATAATTCTCACACTTTAATGATCAAAAGACGAACTATTGAGATTAGCGGGATATTGTAAATCAAACAGTAACAGAATTACCTGTATGAAATTAGATACGTCATTTGTTATATTTTTGAATTCATCGTCTTCAAACCATCCAACTTTTGTTATAGTTGCAAACAGTTGTGCAAGCGAAGACAAGACAAATGGCTGATAATCAGGATGTAAAGCCAAATAATTGAATAAAAAACTTCCTTTTAATTGTTTGAAATTTATTATTATTATTTGTAATTCATAGAAAGAAAAAAAAAGAGTAACAGAAAATGAAATGAACAAATAGTTTGTGAAATCACGCTTTTATTTGCTTTATAAAACAAATTATACGAAAAAGCATTAAATAACAAGGGATAAAAAAGAAGAAATTTTTTATTGAGCAAACCCATACTCAGTTCTAATTTATGTTTCGCTGTGAACATAGAATAATGATCCAAGACCAGACTTTTTAACCTTGCCGATGCAAACAATTGAGCATAAGGCGAGGTTGAATTCTCCAAAAGCCATTTACAATACATGGAAGATTCAGTCGGCGATTGTATTTTTATACCCAAAGGGTTGTTTGGTAAACCATTTGACCCGTTGGTACGTGGAGATAAAGTCTCGGAGAAGGTTGGAAAAGCATTGTCTAATAGCTTCTCGGCCTTTGAGCGTTGTTCTTGAGAATTGGGGGAATATAATTCTGTCCACCGACGATACAAAGAAATGGAACCAAATTTTGAGCAACACGCGTATTGCTAGTGAGCAAAAAAGGGAAGGTTATTTAACCTTGGCAAAGGGATTCCAGATAAAGTAGATTTTGATTGTGCGTTCCATTCATCGTTTGAGTCAAGGTAAATTTATTATAAGTTTGAATCTGTAAATCAGCAAAACATCAGCAAAGTTTCTTTACAAAGGTTTTTTCTTAAAATAATCACTATTGAAAAAAAAAATGTTTACGCATGTGTTAAATACCAGTCTTATGAAAATCATTACATCATTATCATGATTTTATCATACTACAAAAATTTTTAACTATTTATATTTACTACTTTTTTAACTTATTGCATAACTTTTAATTATTCTCGATAAATTTATTAGTATTAAAAAGTAATCTATTACACCACCCAAATTAAATGTCCGCTGAGTGGTAATTATAAACTAATAAATAATTTTTTGTATGGTAATATATTAAGATCGCTAAATAAAACCTAAAATTTCGTAAATAAATAGTAAAAGATAAAATTTGAAAAATAATATTAAATTCAAATAGATTTAAATTAAAATAATTTAAATTTAATTAATATTTGTAAAGATTAAAATTAATCAAAGTAATAGCTAATTAACTTTATTGTAAATTATAAATTTATTTATATATTAAATAATTTAAACTATAGAATTTTAGTTTTTATAATTATAAATATAGTTATTATATATTTGTAAAACTTAAATAAATAAATTAATTTAATTTGTTATTATAAATAATATTTTTTTCAAATTCTTTTTATTAAAAAAAAAATCTTTTTTTTATTTTTAATATAAAACAATATAAGCAAATTTTATTTATTATAAATAATATAATAAGATAAATAGAAATAATTATATAATTACAAATTTTTTCATTAATATTTATAAATATATGAAATAGAAAGAGAGGAAACTACTCTGAAAATAAAAAATAAGTTTTAGTTAATTTAGATAAGGTTTAGTAAAAACTACATTTTTTAATTATAAATGGAAATTGATTTGTATAGTAAAAAATTGAGATATTGTAAATTTAAAAATATTATGCTAAAAAAGATTAGCGTCTAAAAGTAGTATAAGTTAATGTTTATTAATTGAACTATTGATCAACATCTAAAAATAGATGATTTCAATACAATAAATTTTTTTTATAGTAGAAAAAAAATTTCACAAAAAAAATTTTTGCAAATTCAGATAAATTTTAATATAAGATATACAAAAATTAGATATAATTAAAATCTTTTTTTTTTTGTTTTTGTTTTTATTATTATTATTAATATTTTAAAACTATTCTATTAAAGAATTAAAATAGTTATTTTTTTATTTTTTTTTTAAAAAAAAGAGAAGAAAGAAAAAAGAATATGATAAGTATAATAATTAAATAATATTTAAAAAGTCAAAATGCATTTTCATCTTTTTTGAAAAATTAATTTTTATTTAAGAGCAATTAGATGAATTTGTTATACTATAAACTTTTAATTCGTTTCAAACCATCTAAAGCTTTGTTAATTTTTCAACCTATCTGTTTATTTCAACTTTAAAAAATTATTCCTTGTAAGGATTTGTAATATACTATTTATTAAATTTTTTAAAAAATATAACTATATATATATATTCTATTTTTTTAGTTGTATCTTATATAAATGAAATAGAAAATCAAATTTTCTAAAAGGATATTATTAATAATTTAAGATTTATTTACAAAATATAATTTCTGATAATTCAAATAGACAGTTCTGAAAAGATAAAAAATATTAGCAAAAAATCATTTTATTTTTTGAAAAAAAATATTTTTTTTAAAGATAAGTCATTTATAATCATTTAAAAAAACTACTAATAATAATAATATCTTCAGAAATAGGTATTTATCAATTTGACTTAATCTAATTAATTATTTAAATTTTTATTTAACCCTTTTTTATTTTGCTTCCTATAGAACTATTATTAAAAAAGAATTTTTCTATAATAGAGATACTAAATCAAACGTCAATAACTTCAATATTAATAAAATCATTTAAATTAAGAGATCAAGAAAAAATGTTTAAAAAAATTAAAGCCTTTACCACTTATATATTATGACTGAATTTTATTGAAAGTATCTTTAAGAATTCTTTTGCCATTTAATGTTATCATTCACAATCAACATTCTTATACAACTTGACATTGAAAATGTTACTATTTCTGCTAATTACTGCTATAAACTAATGAATATGAAAATGGTATTAATAGTTGGATTTATAAGTAAAGCTACTAAAAAGCTATAAATATGAAGATTATTTGAAATATAGATGATGGTTACTATTATTATAATTATTTTTTTAATTTTTTTATTTTTAATTTTTAATTTATTTTTTTATTTTTTTTTTTATTTTAAACTTTTAAATTTAATAAAATTTCAAATTTTATTTTTTATAGTAATGCATTCTAATATTTTAATTTTTTGTAATTTTATAACTCTATCTTTTTAATTTAATTATTTTATTTATTATTTGAATTTAATTTATTTAGATTGTTCTCAAGCAACTAACTCAATGGATTGAATTGATTTTATTCAATTAATCAAAAATCGAAAATCAATTCTTAGAGAAACAATAAAATAATTAAATCTTAAAATTAAAAAAAAAATGTTGAATTTGAATTATATTAAAAATGAATTTTTGATTATCAAACGCCAATTAAATTTCGACGCGTGATTAGTAAATATTTTGACAATCTGCGCGATCAAATACTTCAATTCACTTCTGGAAAATCATGACACAATATCACAGATGGTTACTTTCAAAACTAATATCGAATAAACAATGTATAACTACAAATACAGTTATTCTTTTGGGTAACTTACAACTTGTTATAAGAGATAATTCGGTATATCCAAAAGGTACAATTTTATTCGAAGACGAGACCGGGAAAGTTCCTTGTCTTTTAATAGGCTACGAAAAAGAATGGTTTACTAGAACAATAGCATTGTTATCATGGAGTTTCTTAATAAACAAGCAACCAAACGGAAAAGAAGTGTTTCATTTAGAAGTGCATTCAGAAGTTCTTTTTTTACAAGATTCTGAAGCATTATATTCTAAAGCAACAAATATAAATATTGAACGTTTTGAGAAGCGAAATCGATTATCATTTTCCAGTCAACAATTAAATCCTTTATCTTTTAAAACAGCAACCGATATGCTGTTTAACTTTGATAGGAATTCCACAAGGTCACCTTCAAAGCTTAATTTATGTGCAATGGTTAACATGAAGAGTGTTCTTTATCAAACTGAAGGCGAAACCACTTTTATTGTGACGCTCAATGAAGTACATGATCCATGTTCATTCGTACATATTGTATTTCACGGTGATCATTTTATTGAGTATTATAAAATGATCATGGTCGGTGAAATATACTTTTTCAAAGAAGCAACTTTTAATAAAAAGGCATCTCAATCAATTCCAATTTTTGAGGTTGTTGAGGTCAGTTCAATTGACCCGGTTAAAAATATCAACAGAGAACACGAAATGGTTTATAATAGTAGTAACCTAGTTGAGAATACCCAAAATTCAACTGATCTAGGTCGTATGTGTTTTGGTTATGAAGGCATAATCACCTATATCATAGACAATGCTTTGGGATTGTTCGTTTTAGATTCGGAATATATCTTACATCTTGGCAAATATCCAGAGTATAATCCATTAATAACTCCATATAGGCTTGGTATGAAGTTGCTTTTACACAACATACATGCAATAAAACTCACAATGGAAAAAGACACTTGGAAACTTAATAATCACAAAAACTGTCCTAGCTTTGAAAGTATTAATGTGATATTTGCTGCTTGTCACTGCAGTACCGTTCAAGTGATCAGATTTCCGAATGAAATCATTAGGTCTGATTCGGTTTCGCAAAAAATTATTAGTAAATTTTCAAGTTTTCGTAATAGTGACTTGATAACTTTGTTGGAATTATTATGGGTTCAAAAGGCATATTACGACATTTCCAACAAATTCCCGGGTGAATTTGAAGATCAGACCTTGTTAAGTGATCCAAGACCAAGTAAAAGCAACGTTGAGGCCTGTCTCCTTTCGAAACTTTTAAGGAAATATCGTGTATCAAATTATTTTCAAGATTGGGCACAAGATTATTTTAATCATAAAAATTCTTGTCGTATTACTGAAGAGAATGAAGAGATTAATATTAGGTTACCTCCAATATCGGAAGTTTTACAATTTATTGATGAACTAGTCTCATCACAAAGATTATCCGAATTTCTTGGAGGGGATCAGTCAAGAGTATTTTCACAGCTTGAAGCAAAATTAGAGAAAATTCATTTGATGGGGTTTCTTGAAGTGAGTTTGGATGGAACTCTTCAATTAAAGGATCAAACTGGAAAGATCTCGGTAGTTAATATCTCTATTGAAAAAGTTCATACTCATCATCTAAATAATGTATGGATAATTCCTGAATATGATCTCATGATTGAACAACATAGCAAAATCTATTTACGTTTTGCGATTGAAAAATGTTTTTGTTTTTACGCAAAACCATATAACTCACCATTTAAATATAATCAGATCTTTTTCCAAGTTCGTCACATTTTTTCCACAAAATTGAATTGTCCATCAGAGTATTTAGCTCCCAATATGAATTGTAAACTACAAATAGAGATGTTAGATTTTTCAGAAGATTCACCAGATTTAACTACCAATTCACGAAAGATTGCTTTCAACAACACTTCAAGATCAGCCTTTATTCATTTATCAGGAGATTTTATCAAGATTTTACCAACGATACACGTTGGCTTATTCTATGAATTATCTTTTGGTAAACCTGAACAGATAATCAATTCAATGGGAAGGATAATCAATTTTAACTTGAATAATTTCGTAACTGCGAATGTCATCAACTTTCAATGGGATGCGTCCAACTCAACGTTTGAAGATTTGCTTGGTCACGTGATTCAACCTAAAATTCTCGAATTGGATGAATCGTCCAAGGACTCTTTTCGAGTTCTAGAAAAAGCATTCTCGATAGAGGATAAACTATTAGATGTACAGGAAATTTTGAATGAACATTTTATTGGTAGATTAGTGTCTTTGAAGGGACTCGTTGTATCAAAAGAAATTCGATCGTCATTAGCCCAGCCAAATTTCATGAATTCATCAACATCAAAATACATTAATGTAGGACAATTAAATGCTAATTTGTTACTTAGAATTCAAGATATCCAAACAGAGGAAATCATCGATGTATATATAAATAACATATCAAGATACGTTATTCCTATCGGTTTAATCCCAGGACAAACGATTACATTGAGAAAAGTTGAAGTCAGAAAATCTGATTTGGGTAACTTATATTGTTACGCGCATGAGATAACTCATATATCATTGCAAGGGTATCCAAAAGCAAATATATCATTTTATCAAGAACTCGATAACACGAACTTAATAGATCTTTTTGAAGATGGGATTTCTATACAATGTACATTTCGAATTCTTTGCAGAATAACTCATATTTATGAAATTATTTTGCAATTTGTTTGTGAGGCTTGTGAAAGAATTATATATAATAATTCTTGTCCTAATGGTTGTCATTTAGGCCGAAGATTTTACGCTTTATGCAAATTTAAAATTTCAGATGGAACGTGTTTCGCAATTGTAACCGCTAGAGACGACATAGTAGTTAGGGAATTATTGTGTATTAACGATGATTCTTATCGAAAAATTTGCGACAAAGTTGAGAAATCAAGATTTTTTTATGAATGGAACATTTCGAATGATAACGATTTTATGAAGAAATCTCTCTCTGATTTTATCTCTTTAAAGGGCATCCGAAGAGACGTTATTTTGTTTTGTAGAAAATTACATAAAGAGAAAAAAGAGAAAATTATTGATCAAACGCAACAATCTTCAACAATAGAACTCAATGCTGTACGAATTGCAGAAAAATTACCAATTTTTGAAGCACGAAAAAAATTAAAACTTGTTGAGAAAATAAAAAGTATATTATCTGTTATATATATTATATATTATATTTTATATTTATATATATATATATATATTTCTATTGAATTTTTACATATTACAATAACTTTATTCATAACAAATTTTTTTTAGGTAATCTAAATGACATCTAAATATGTAGAAAAGTTTGGAAATAGACATTGTATATTTTTGATTATGCTGTATAATTAAACTGTTATATATTATGGACTTCTTCACAATGTGCTAATTAATCTTCAATTAATCCATGTAATTATTAAAAAAAAAAAAAAAATCAAATTGATAATTTAATATTCGTATCGCAAATCTTCGGCATAACTATCCCTTCGATCTTCCCGACGATTTCGACGCGAGCTTTTCCGATCTTTTTCTCTTGATCTATCATCCCGATCAACTCTATCAGATGATATTTCTCTAGGTGGCGAAGATCCACTTTCAGAATGTCGACTTTCTTCGCTCTTATCGCGTTTAACTCGCCTTTGTTCGCGTAAATAATTTCTTTGAGCGGCAAAAAGCTCTTTCTTTAAATATCTTGATACCTCTTTCAAATGCATGAAATTACAGAATCCTCCTCTAGTACATTCTGCGTTTTCATTTTGACGACAACAAGCTTCTCGAAAATCTGTAACTGGAGAAAGCTCGGCATAAATAGGCCGTCCTTTGTAATTTAATTAAAAAGAAATATTTGTTAAAGTCGTCACATATAATAAAAAAAGATGAGCATAATAAAATGAAAGGATGGCATACCAGCATAAAATCTTTGGTTAAGATTATCTACTGCTTTCTGAGCATCTTCTTCATATCTAAATCGAGCATAAACATTTCCAATCAAATGATCCCCTACATTATCACATACATGCATCTCTTCAACCTCTCCATATTTGCACAATTCGGTGAAAAAATCTTCATAAAAATCGTCAAAATGTGCTTGAATTTGTTCTTCAGACATGTTACAATTCGTATCATGTGCGGGGTTTTGATAGATGTTAGAGCAAAGAATCGTTTGTGAAAATGTCGGCTTAACATGTTTCCTACTACATCGATCTCCATGACGACAGGCCCCAATTTTAAAATAAAAAGAACAATTAACCCTAATAATAATAAACGATAAAATAGTAAGTACAACTTTTAAACTAAAACAAAATCTGATCTAAAAGACTTACTTGTCCTTTTCTGTTCCATAGATCGAAGCGAGATATTCTGCCATAATGTAATACTAAATTGACCAAGTTTTGTAAACTAAAACGGAATTAACTATTACTGACTGTAGATCTAACTTATAAATAAAAAGTTTGGGGAGAGGAACAAAAATTGTCGGTTCTGATAGATCCGACTGCCGATCAGTGACCTTACTTAATTGGGAAGTGTTTTATATAAATAAGGGGAACAATTCAAATGCGTCGCACAAATTTTTTAACCCGGTTTAATTGAAAATTTTGCTAATGAAATCGTAAAGAATTTTTTGCAGATAAATAATTTGATTATCAAAAAAATTTAATAAGCTAAATCCCTAACGTTCTAAAAAGCTATAGAAGCACATTACTTATTTGATTTATTATCTATTTTGTAATCTAATAATAAAAAGAATTTTATATTAAAGTAATTAAAGAACTTAAAATATAAATGTAAGATTTTACACTTTCAATCCTAAGGTTTAATAAAGAGGCAAATAGTAAAAGTTAAAAAATAAAGAGAATATATTAAAAGAAATAATAATCATATAGACTTTATTTGGTAGTTTTATCTATAAATAATTCCATTTATATGAACGTAATTAATAAATTATTTATTATAAATATCCATAATAAAGGAAAATTTTTCTAAAATAATTAATTTTAAAATTTAGATAATAATATAATTGAAAAAAATTGATTAATAGGTTTATTATAACAAAATTTTTGATGTATTTTATTAAGTAAAGTCATATAATAAACAAAAATTTATTATATCATGAGTTTATATTATTAAGAATCAACTGTATAATCACTTCTATAATTATTGTTCTATTTTATTTAAAATATTAAATCACAATATCTATAAAATTAAATAATCAGAAAATTAAAAATTTAGTTAATTTTAAATTTTTGACTTAATTTTTAATATATTTAAATTTGATTAAAAAATTCTGTATTATACATTTTTTTGTAAAATAATACTTTTAGCTTTTGAAAATGATCATATATAAATAAAATAAACTTATAAATCAAATTATATAACTTTCTTTTAGATTTTTCTTTTTTTATACAATTATAAATAATTCTATTTTCTTTTCAAGTTGTATAATTGCTTTTTGTAAAAATATTAATTATATTTTTGTAATTAGAATTAAAAAGAAGAAAAAAATAAGTCTTTTAATATTATATTAAAAAGCATACTATTGTAATAGGAAAATATTAATCCAAAAAATCAGCTGATATAACATAATATATATGACCAAAAGCATATTGATTGCATTATATTAGATAATGAAGACAATAAAAATAAAAAAATAAATTAAATAAAAATTACGTAAAAAATCCAGAAGGCGTTGAAAATTCTTTTATATTATTAATCAAATTATATTATTAATCATTTATTATTTGTAATTAATAAATATTTTATTTATTTATATTAATGAATTAAGATAACTTTAGGACTTAATTAAAGATAGATAATTTTGTAAACAATTTTCAAAAAAACCTTTTTAATAATTATTAGAATTCAATTAGTTTTTATCATCAATAAGATAAATATTAATAATTATTAACTGTTCTCATCTGCACCCTAAAGCCATTCACCCTAAGATCTAAAAAATTAGTACCAAAATTTGATTAGCTTATATTAGCTTATTTGTTCACCTTAAGCTAAGGCTAGAAGATTTATATTTTAATTTAAGTGATAATACAAAAAATCTAATTTTAGTATTCAAATTAATATAATCAATGATTTTTATTAATTATAAAAATTTTTTTCATAATAACTGTAACAACGAAACTGAATAAAAAATTATTAGAGCTTTTCTTTTAATTACTGTTTATATAAAGATAATTTTAAATATTTAAGTTTTTTTTTAACGAAAACCTTTTTTTTATTATTAAATAATTCTACTTCTACATATATTCCTATTATTCAGATAACTAAAATATTATGTTCTAAAATATTAGAATATTAGACTAATATTTTTCTAAATTTACGAAAAGATACAGAATATAATTTATTTAAAAGTCATTTTTATATTACTCGTATTATATTTAACCTTTTATTATATTAACTTACAAAACATCTATTATATCAATCAGATTCACAAATATGATTAGAAATTCAAATTGCTATTGTAATTTGAAGGCTTAGAACTTGTTCAGGATTTTGTGTATTAGAACAAACTATGAGTATAAAAATTTATTTTATTAAAAATAATAATTTATTAAAATATTTAATATTAGTATTTAATAATATTTTATAGGAATATCTTAGGGTTTTGTTGTTAATTTTACTTCTAGGTTTTTATAAGCAATATCAATTTTTAAAAATGTAATTAAATGGCTAACAGAAAATAATATTAAAAATATTATAAATGACTTTACATGTCTAAAACTATAGCTATATTTAGATAAAGTTATTGAAGTAATAGGTGGATTTCATATAAAATTAATCTATGTATAAATATTTTGACAAATATATTAATCATAAAAAGGTTTATTTTTTAGTATTATTAAGTGTAATTGATGCAAATGAAAAATTTACATATGTATATACAGGAAAATCAGGTTTTATACATGATTTAAAAATGCTTAGAAGGTTATCATTATGGAAACAGATTATATTAAATAAAGAAAAGTAAGTAAAATATTTTTATAATTTAAATTTTTAATTTTTAATATAATTTTTTAATATATAATTTTTATTAGATATTTTTCAAATAATACATATTTACTAGATTTTCACTTAAATCTTAAGTTGCATATGACTTCATAATATAATTATATTATGAAGTCACATGCGACTTAGATTAAATTATGAAGGCAACTTTATAGTCTACTGGTATCTTCATAATATAATGGTAACTTTATAGTTTGCTGGTATCTTTATAGTCTGCTGGTATCTTCATAATATAATGATAACTTAATACTCTGCCAGTAGTTGTATTTTGGGCTTTTTGGCACAAAAAGCCCAAATGCGTCCAGAAGGTTTTCCTATGTCTTCAGAAGGTTATCCTGAGTATCAAAAATTTATTACATAGCGTAAACCCATTGTTATCATACATGTGACCTTAAGGAAATCATTTTGCTTTCTTGATTGGTATTCGCTCTGTAAACGTTTACTTCCTATATGTAAAAATAAATTTCCACTTTGGCA
>CAJVPQ010002434.1:0-13883 GCA_910591825.1 Funneliformis caledonium
CGCCAGAGTTGATATCATTTATTTTAAAGTATCTTCCAGATCTAAAACATGCTAGCGGTATAAATGACATATGGGAAGAAAGGTGAATCTTGAATAGTCCAAAAGGGTAATTTTCACAGATTTTTGATTTAGGATTGACATAGGTGCTAATGCAAATTTTATTAGTAAAAAAATTGTGAAAATAGCATACGCAAAAGACAATAGTATTCCTAGAGTATACGGGTTTCTAAATGAGTCTTATTCCACATTAGGAAAGTTTAATCTACGTATTATCTTAAATGATGGTGAGAAGCATAAAATCATACCCACTGAATTTATAGTTACTGGATCAGATTGGCCTGATCAATTTCCTGAAATACTTTTAGGCTCACCATGAATGCGAGAAAATAGTGTACGCTTAAATATGTATAATTCGACACTAACAATAAACGATAATTTTGTGATCCTCTCATATCGAAGTCAAATCCAGTCCAACCAATAGTCCAGAGCGGTGATCATTGGTGCAGAATCACATTTTTTAGCAATAAATAAATACCTCTATCCCGCTCTATTTATTTTCCGATTGTGTTACAGATGCGGTGCTCCTATTTTATAGAAACGCATTGAGCTGTGATAGATCAAGTGAAAAGACGGATATATAACATCCGGCATAGTGTTGATAATAATCTAAATTCAGTTCTATCTCAGTTATACCAGCAACTTAATTCCAATATATCTATGACAATGGACTCTGGTACTGATCACTCCACTATAGCTATAATCAGACAAGCACTAAGGGATTATTCAGTAGCATTACTCGACGATCAAGCAAAATGGTGGAACTCTACTGATCTAACTAATCCAGAGTGGTGACCATCAGCTTGGAAGAATTGGTTGGGTTACTCCTGTATAACAAAAAAATATAGATTAACTAACTTATACTAGACATGTGCACTGGTCTGTGTCAGCTGAATTTTTTACAAAAATATCATGTAATTCTTGAGGAGTGCTCTTCAGAAATTACGGAACTGTTTTCAGGATTAAATTTGAACATATAAAGATATCCTATTACATTTTTATCAGCTTCTATTTCACTTATTTCTCGATTAGTATAATCATCAATATCAAGAAGATCTTAAATTATGCTTATATCTTATTCCAAATATAAAAGTAAATGATAAATTTCCCCAAGTGATATTTTCCCAAATGTTACATCCATAAGATCTTGCATATTTTGATATAATATTGTAAGGATGGGGTGACCATCGATATCGATTTTCTCATGTATCAGTTTTAATTCCTTTACCAAATCAAACAACAGCCCAAATGAATCTTTAAGTATTTTTCCTTTCTTACTTTGATTCAATGCTATTTGATTTGTATTGTCATTAATAGATGAGGGTTTCTTTGGGATCATCACCATACTGAGTTTTTCCTGAATAGCTATTATATCTTTCTTCTTATATAAAAGTACTTCATATAAAAGCTCTTCATGTAGCACTTCATATAATTGAGCTTCGCTTTTATCAGAACTAATATTAGTATTACTTGTTATGATTGTGTTTATTCCTAGCTAGCATATATTCAAATTTGTGTCTGAAATACTGATCATCAATCGGAGCAGTGATCACCAGCTCGGAAGAATTTGCTGAACTAGAGATTGTGTGACAAAAAATAAGTGGGATCATCAGTTAGGTCTTGTGCGATATATTAATTTTCGCATATACTGAAAAGAAGCTATACATGCTAATCAGTACTTTATTTTTTATTAAGTATAATTGATCTATTAGCAAAATGTCAGATGACGAAACGGATGAGACCTATAATGAATTTATCAAAGAATTTGGATTGAAATATAAATAGGATAATGTAAGAAATCCCGATGAGTGAAGATACTGGGATGATCTTTTTTGCACAATCAAAACCTATTGGAAGATAAAGGCGGTCAGGTATTGGAAGGAGAAAACGCTTAATCGATTTGTATTTGCTTTGCCTAGTGTAAAAAATCCAATGTCATTATTTCATGTATTCCTACAATTTGATGCCTTTTATCTTTCACAAATATTAAGTCTGATAAAATTGTCATATTATCCGCATGAACTTTGAGAGAAAATATAGCCAGATGATATTGAGAAGTTCTGATATAGATTATTTATTCAAGGTGAAAAATCAATAGTAGATTACTGTTTAAAGGCGAAGAAATGTAATGATATCGTCAAACTCTGTAAAGGTCATTTTAGAAGTGAATTCTATAGTGGATTAATGTGAGAAAATATGAGATGTATTGCAAAAAATAATTACTATTGTGAATTGGTAGAAATGCTTATTCAGGTGAAAAAAGAATCAGTGACTGGTATTATAACTGGGATTAAAGATTATATCAGTCAGTCTGGCATTGCTAATCTGAATGGGATGCAATACTTATTGAGAGGCATACATTGGATAACTAACCTGAGCGAAGGTAGTCTGGAGCAGTGATCACTAGCTCGAAAGAATTTGCTGAGCCTCGATACATGTACTCATGTGCGACAAAAATAGGTGATCACTAGACAGGGTTCATGTAACATTAATCTTGTATATACATTCGAAAAGAAAACATATTAACCTTTATTCTTTATTTTTCCTAAACAAACATGAAAAAAATGTGAAAGAAAGTCTAGTTGCAACATAGGACTCACTGTAAAAGTAAATATTGCTGACAAAAGCATATATTGTGAAAGGCTGGGGGACTTGCAATTTCTGAGATCTATAAGAACTAACTACCTTTGCGTCTTGCGGGTAGATCTTTATGTGAAAAGGTATGAGGATTCCATTTACATGTGCTTTCATGGAACTCTTGACATCAGATAACAATACTAATTACGTCTCATACCTCCTTAACTTTTTTCCCAATCAGATATAAAGCATAGAGGGGTATGTGGAAGTTCAGTCAACTTCTTCAGTTTAGCACTCTGCAAAAAACTTTCTCAGAGAAAATAATGCAAAATAAGGTATGTATATACCTTAAATTATGTATGTATGGGAGGGTCCCTCTGGGACTGAGCGAGTTTTTCTCACTATGGACTCTTGTATTTAGGAAAGCAAGATGTCTTTTAACTTTACCCTAGCTGACAGAATTGAAAAATATGAAATGGAAAGACTTATCAAGTTTTTGCAGGAGGATTCCAAATCAGAAGGCTTAGAACTTGACAATAATTTTTTTATAAAGCTTAAGGAGAAAGAAATCACCGGTAGTTTATTTCTTAAGCTAACCAGATGGGATTTTAAGGAATATAGAATAACACTAAGACAAGCATTAGAACTTGAGGATTATATGAAGAGGTTGGATGAGTAATTAATTTCGCCAAGCTAGACGCTTTGCTTAACATTATAGCTGAAATCTAACTGTTATTAATTTGGTAACAGGTGTTCGAGAAGCAAAAATAAATTTAGATGATGTTCACGTTAAAAAATAGTATTTTTATTTTTGTATCATGTAATAGAGATATAGTTGTGCGAAGCGCCTTAACAGCCAATTTTTATGTATTGTAGGCTAGCTTTTGGCAACGTTATTTATTTCATAAATAAAGTATTATTATCCTATCAATATATGAGTAAGTGGTCACATGTATTGATACAATGCCTGTGCTATATAAAAACCTATATTAATGGCCAGTATTCTCTTTTCTGAACAGAAATAAAATTTTATCTTACTCTGGAAAGTAACACTATTTTTTGTCTAAGCCTAATAACCATATAAAAGCGCTATGTCTGAAACTAGTATACCTTATACTCTAGCTTCCACCTTCACTACTGTAGCTGAAAATGAGACAGTCTCGCTGACGAACAAAATTAAGAAATATGATACAGCCAAACTTATAGAATTTTTATAAGGACAGGATTTACGTCTTAGCGAGATAGCTATCAAAATTTTAGAAGAAGAAGAGATTAATGGCTGTACCTTCTTCAAGATAATCAAAGAAGAGCTTGAGCGTCATGGAATGAAATTGGGACCTGCAACAGCTCTCGTAGACTTCACTAAGGACTGTAAGAATAAAAAATTAAAAGCGTTCTCCTTATACAAGACCAAGGCAGACTTGGAGAAAGTATTGCAAGAAGATTATAAAATCTCGAATGGAGATATTACTCTTATTCTACAGTTCAAACCAGTTATCTGCTTGGTTGATGAAAACTCTTTAGAATTTAAGCTCTGCATTGATGATATTCTTCACAGGATAAGGAATATGGAACCAGTTGTAGATAGTAATGAGGCTATGCATTGCGAGTATATTTCTACTATTCTTCACACAGCGTTGAGTCTCCTTAAAGGTTTAATAATCACTCCCCAGATGAAAATAACCAGCGAGATAAATACTGGTCGTGTTGACTATGCAATCAAAAAAATTCTGGATGACTTGCTTGAAGAAATAATTTGCATAAACAGAATCAAGCAACTATGGGTATCTGCCAAAACACAATGTCGAAGTGCTTGTGATGTAAGTATAATAAATTCTACTAGCTCGCATAATCATAGGCTATTGCTAATTTACTTCTCTATTTCTCTCAGATGAATATAAATATAAGCAAGAAAAAAAGAAAGGTAGATGAGGCGTTCAATTCTGATAACGAATACATTTATGGCATAGTCAGTACTGACACTGACTGGCACTTCATTCTTTATAGCACCGAGGGCATCTATAGTACTAGCAGGATCGAGTATCAAATTTCACTTATAGAAGACGCTCTCAAAGACGATACAGAATTATGTAAGAATGTGAAGAGGGTTTTAGAGGTTATAGTAAGTTTATTAAAGGATAGAGCACTAGGTAGTGAGAAACCTGCAACTAAGAAGTGCTGTGTAGAAGAGATAATCAAGAAAAAATAATTGTATAGGAGACTAACATAGATATCATGTATCATAGACATAGTCCTGAACATTTGTATTTATTTTTGTATATAATAATAAAAGAATTGAATTTTGCAGGTATATGTGATAAGCGAAAAATATAGTCATGGAACTGCCATTCCAGGGCTATAAACAATTTATTTATATTATAATCACGCCTTAAATTCGTGATAGAGCTAATATATGTTCTGGCCCTAAAACACTCGTCTTGGTAAATGCGTCATATAAAGAATTTGGTCTATACTTTGAAGGAATCAAATTTGGATGATGAAGGAATTTCACAAGTATGTCATTCCTCCAAGCTTTCATCTCCTCATGCTTTCAAGTTATCTCTATCAATATAGATAGGTTACTGTAATTCATTTCTAATAGGTTTTGAAGTAAAGATCGTTTATTTTTTTTGAGGGTAAATAAACTCATCCCATCCTCGACAGCAGAGTCCACAGTAATAGGAAAGTTTTTATGAATATCCGATCTACTTGCTAAGATAGATAAGGGCGAAATTAAGGCTGGATAGTAGAAGTCGGCTAAGGGATCCAGCTCAAATTCACTGCACATATAGTCCCAATATCTTCTAAATAATCTGAAAGTCTATTAGCATATCTGTAACCTTCGCGAATCAACTTCTAGAATAGCTTTCCATTTGGGCTGATCTATCGATCAATTAGTAAATTAAGTACTGTTCTATGTATGTCTGATTCTTGCATATGGATTGTTGAAATTAGCATTTATGAAAGTGATAATAGATGATTAGTACTTATGAAAATGGTATGTTTAATTACTCATTTCCTCCCATATTCTTCTTTTTATAATATATGTATGCTCTTTTCTTACCTTGACCGCATTGGACACAAAGCTGAACGCTTGATTTAGTGCCTCGTCTCCATCCTTTACATGGTTGTAGGATTATTATGCCCTTTCGTATTTTAAATGCGTGGGATGCACAATATTGATCTTGTGTCGAATTTTTACAGAAACGGGTCTCTCCAACTAATAACTAATTACAAGGCATTTCTTTATTATTCATGCTCACTTTCATATTTAAAACTTTGTAAACTAAGTTCACAAAGTGGAATTACGTGAGTTTTTATTTTGAATGTAAATATACAGTGTATAAAATTATTTTCAAAAATAACATCTGAGATTGTCTTACTTAGGCAAGAAAACGTCAGACTTATGGCTGAGAATGCTGAGTTTAAGGTCAAGTAGGATGAGGCCAAGGATAAGATTACAAAGTTAAGGGCTGAGCTCAGGAATAGAATTGAGGAATTAGAAAAAGCTAGAATAGATACTGCCGTCAAGAATACTAGACGTGATGTTAAAAATGTCAGGCATGATGCTAAGAATGCCAAGCTTAAGGCTAGAGTTGCAAAGCTGGAAGAAGATTCTAGGCATTCACGAAAGGATTCTTCTCTCAAAAAACTTGCTGACATACTAGACTCCATAATAGCGAATGAAGTGGTATCTGTCAATTTCAAGTCATCGGAAGAAAAGATGATAGACTTTTTTCTGGATGAAGTGAATAAGAAAATTGTTAGTGATGGGATAAGGCAGAAAAAGCAAGATGAGAAGCTTGCAAAAGTGGAATCCATCTTTCCTGAAAAAAGTAAACAGGTATCAGTCGACAAAAGGGCACTTCGTAAGAAAAATCAGAATAAACAAAAGGAAAAATTCATTCAGAAAGTGTCTGAGAGGGCGGTCACTAAAGTAACCTCAGATGATTCAATACTTTCAGTATCTTCACAAAGAGAATCAGATTCAAACACCAATTGTTCCAATATTATAGATGAGCTAGGCTCGAATTCTTTGAATATTTGCCTAAAGAAAATAATACGAAGCTGTGATCCCTTAGCAGTAGAAATGAGAACGCTAACCTTTTCTCTTTTATATGAAAAACTTTGTGATATTGTAATCTTTGCTGATCGTGCAATCTAAGAAGCTATCTTTTATTACTGTCAATTTGGAAAAGCTCTTATCCAGAGGCGAGGTGAGATCGTATCTGAAAAACAAGTTGATCCAGGGTCTAATACAGTCAGTAGAATTCTAAATATAGAAGTTAAAGCTCAGCTTCCTACTGGTACTTCTGATGCACTTTTACAGAAAAGAATCGAGCAGGCCAAGAAGCTCTATACACTTTTTAATGCAATAGATATGGATAAAATAAAGTGAATTCATTCCTTCTCCGCTGATTCTATCTCAAAAATGACGTATGAAGACATCCAGTATATTATTGACAATATACCCTTTAATTATAGCATTCATATGGAAACACAACTTTGTGAACCAAGTTCACAAAGTGATAAGAAAAATTCTGATTTATCAAATATCACCATTTCAGATGCGTCTACTGAATCTCAAGTTCCTAATGAATTTGTCCTGAAAAAATTTGATATCAAGGTAGAGGTGATACCACCTATTTCTCAACCCAATAGTCCAACTTATGACCGTGCCTATTTTCGTAACAAAGCATTGGATCAATATCCTAATTTATATAAAGAATTTAGTAGTGAAAATATTGATTATTATGGAATTACTGATGAGACTTCATGTCTATTATGCAAGTTAAATCATGATGATGAAGAAGGTATAGAAGGTAGATATGAAGTCAGATCCTATTTTATTAAATTTGAACAGCGTGAAATTGAGATAGTTGCATAGTCTCATTATTTTATATTATATTCTATTTGCTCACGCTTCATTGTGTGATATTTTTTAGGGTTAATTATGTAAACTAATAGTCTATTACATAATTTAAATTGATTTGCAATCATAGAAAAAAATCAACATGTCTAAGTCCAATAAAGTATTAACCCCTGAATATCTGGATTGATATGCCAAATTAACTGATTTACCAAGTGTTTTGACAGATAGGATTCAGTCCAGCTTATATAAAAATATAAAAAAGAAACTGGATATCAGTCATGGCAATTATCAAAAGCCCGCCTTCTCATAAATTCAAAGCCAGAAAACAAAGTATCCAATTTATATTTTTTTGAGCAATGTGAAGAAAAAGGGCCTATAACTTTCGAAGCCAGACCCAATTCAGAATTAATTATCAAATCCGTCTTAAAGCACTTCCCATACTTAAAATTCAGAAATAGTTTCAGAGGAATTGATAATTATGATTTTACATCACCTCAGCCGTGGAGTTCACCATGCCTTATTTGTGATGGAAAACATGGGAATTATGGATTATATGGCTCATGGTATAGAAATAAAACAGAATATTATCTTACCTGCAACACTTCAAGCAATAAACTCAAGTTTGCAGTTATAGCTACATGATGGTATTGTTTACATTATTCCGCAGTATAAAAAAAATATGTATTTTTTTGTTTACAAACAATAAAGCTAAGGCACATTAAGCATAATATATTTACATGTATCTGATATGTGTTGAGAATAGCGTGGGATTGTATTTGTATGCTAATATTTCTCGATCAGTTTTTCATCTGAGAATAAAATTTTAATAAATACGTAGTATTATTAGGATAGATCATCATATTTCATGAGAGCAAATCATTGCACTATTATTCTCGAAATTTCCTGTATATATTCAAGCTTTTGCATATATTTGATAATTAAAAAAACCTCTTGTTGATCCAGAGACACGATTCCAGTGTCTATTATAATTTAAAGAGTATCTGTTGATCTGATTTTCATGATGAATCATAATAATGTCATTTTCCTTGAAGATTTATTCCGAAAATCAATTCTTAAACTTACTACAAATTATATAAAAAGGTGAGACCTTAATTAGTAAATCCTTTTATCTGCCTTGTGCAAGTAATGCAGGAAAAAAATCAAAAGAAATATTCAAACTTATCATTATTAACATCAATAATATCAACAATCAATCAAACGAGTATATTTACAAAGTAATAGCAAAGTTAGTTTGTTTGATTTCTTGGCTTGATTCTAGAAAATCGTCATTATGATACTAATCATTTTTTTTTCCAGCTTTATGATAAAATTCTTTGATTGCCATCACGTGTCTAAATGCAGTATTAATTTCTGTTACCAGATTTTTGTCACATGTTGAAATACAGTGCGCAGTATATCGAAGTTCACGATCTGAAAATAGATATTTGGTGCTTTTTTACAAAAATTCTGACTGATGAATTTGTCGAGTTGATAAATAAAGGTTTTGAGATACGCACACTATAACTTCAATATAAGAGTAAAACTAATAGTCAACTCCTATAGCATAATAATTATTTTTCACTCTAGACTGCGGATTGATTTTTTTTTGTGGCTTAGATATATATTATTTTTTCGTGATGCTTTATTTCATAAAAAAAAATATGCAACTATCACCCAAATGCTTTGACGCTGTAAAATACCATGGTAAAATAAATTTTACTGATGTCTTTATGATGCTTTGTCAACGTAACCTATCATTTTTATCTACTTAGCCTTTTGGGAAAACACAGAAGAGCCTTCGCTCAAGAAATTTTTAGATTTTTGACTTTTGGCTGGTAACTTAGAAGATAAGCAAACTGAGTACCATTGGTACAAGCAAGAACTAGATACAATTGGCAAATTTTATGCTGAAGTATCTGAACCTGAACAGGAAGTGATAAGGTGGAAAAATGCTTTTAAGGCAAGTAAAGTGTATTATTTCTGACTCAGAAGCATGAGTACATCAACTACCCTGCAACTCGCGCTCTTGTAGTGGAAATGACTGCGTGTCTGTTGATAAGCTATACTTCATGAAACACCTTGAGACTCTATGTATTATTGAGTACACCAACTACTCTGCAACCTGCGCTCTTGTAGTGGGAATGACTGTGTGTCTGTTGGTGAGCTATACTCAATAGACTTAGGGATCTATGGTGCTCGCAAAAGATGAATATATAATCTGTGTGCTTGCTTGTTCATGATGTCTCCTATTCTTGCTTGCATAGGTAGGATAGTTATTGAGTAAAATCTATTAGGCAAATTACTTAGAACTTCTGTTCTATTATCACTATTAGAAAAGTAAACAGTCAACAGTAATAAATCAATTTTGGAAACTTCAAAATGAAAGACAAAATATTGTAGTAAAGAATGCATTGATTGAGAATAAAACCAATATGCAAAAAAACAAGGCAAAGGCGAAGGTTCAGAAGTTGCAGATACTTCACTCATTCTCCTCATTACTTAATATGCTAGGCTAAAATATTCATTTACTCTTGATCCCATTTACAATACACAGTTGGACCAACACGTAACCATTGTTACGGTAATAATGGGACAAATTCAACAATATGCTAGGTCAACAACTACCAAGATCTTGAAGAAGTTTCTTGATGAAAAAGAAAGGACAGTAAAGCGTACCAAAACGTATAAGGTGAGGTTTTATTATTGCTGGGTTATTATTCAAGTTTGGCTACTAACTGATTACTCTTTGCAATACGAACAGGAAAGTGATAACAATGATAATACTGAAAATGATCATTTATTGTTATCAGATGAAAAATCATCAACTGTCTTTACCCAAGACCAATTCTTCCCAATAATAAATCATCCGATGATGAATCTGAGGATGACGGAGATCATGTTGATTATAAGATCGATGATGATAGTGAAGAATTCTCCAATTCTAGCCTGTTAAGTAGAAATGATACGAAAGATGGTAAGAAGGATTTTTTGGTGCTTATTCAGACATTTAATTAATAACTTTTGGCCATTCCTGTTTATTGTGCAAAAGGAACTCAAACACCTCCTCATCAAATTACCAGAAACACTTTCTTCGCTCAATTCTCAGCCAGTGAAACCCATGAAAGCATCCTTAGAGCTTCTTCTGAGTATTTAACAGGCTTAGATAAGGTTAAGGTATGACATTGCTTTGTTAGTACATGTGACAAATACTCAATAATTTTCATTAAATAGTATTTCAAAAAATTCATTCCACTCTTCGAAGAATACAAAGATTGTGAAAAAAATAATGTGTACTCGTAAGTACAGTATTTATTTTAAGGGGTGTACCATACTATGTGAAGTTTTGCTAATATCTTCTCAATGTATAGTTGCACCAATGATGATGTCATGGGCATTAGAGGTGATGGCGGTTTTGCGAAATTTTTAACAACTGAAGAGTATACAAAACTACTTTCTCTATAATCAAAAAGGAGTGCAATGTTACCAAATTGTTGACATGAAGTCATAAAGGAGTATTATAAGGTAATTATGTGATTTGTGTTGTTATTTAAAACAATTATTAATAGATATGTCATGTTGCTTTGTAGGAGTCTTTAACTGAAGACGGACTAAAGAAAACAATTTCTGACTGGGTTTGCATCACAAATGCACTGATAGTAGTTAATGATGAAGACACCGAGGAAATAACAAGACTCAAAAAATATTTATATAGAGTAATGCTACCTTTGTAAGTATCGGTTAAGGTTTTATTATCATTCATTAATTCATTGTTGTGATTATTTTTTTTTCGTCTTGCAGAATTGAGTCATTCCTTAAACCTATTCTGAACATTAGTGCCCCAAACAGTAGTGAATATCACTATTGGTCAGAGTTCAGACATCATTTTTTCTCTTATGCTTTACAAGAATTTACAGGTTTAGATTGGCGAATGTAAATATTGGATCAATAGTGTCTTTTTTATTGTTTTAATTATGATATATCTTATTGAAATTTATTCTTTTATTCTTAGAATGAAAGTAACCATACATGCATCTAAGTACAAAAAAAACCACGAACTTGATCATTAAGTATATAAAGTGGTTGAAGGAAAATGCGCTAATTTGCTGGCTTGGTCTTGGGAGACGGGAGAGGAAATTTTTGTTGGAAAGCAAGCAGGACCACCCACCAAACCTGACTTAATAAAGCTCTCTATAGACTCTTTCAAATTTTATAGAGAATTAAGGGATTGTCTGAATGTCCGCATATTAAATGCAATGAAAATTGGAGATGTTAATTACACTAATCATGCTGTTTTGGAATACTTGGATATTTGTTCGAAGTTAAGATGTTAATTATGTGAAAAGATGGTGTATATATATATGAGGAGTTTGGGAGTTTCACTGTAGCTTCTCATTCGAAAAATATTCATATGATGAAATTGGGAATATTAAAATTATTAGAATTTATTGTAAGTTTATTATCATCATATCTTTTCATTGATTTTTTCATTCTAAATTGAATTAATTATGTTGTAGATGGTCATTAAAATGGAATTAAAATATACTGCGGAAATAGAAAATGATAATGATAAAGCTCAGATTCTGAAAAGAAAATTTAGTGATTTTATTCAAACAAAGCCATTGCCAATAAAGGTCATAAAGGTTAAGAAGTGAATATGCAGTGGATCCAAGGCAGTTTCTTCTGCCGAAGTTTACTCTGTGGGAGCATTTTTTTTTTCTCAGACATATATATATATATAAACAGCAATTTTATTCATTTTCGGCTTCATCTGACTTAATATCAAGTGTCCTATATTTACTTTAATAAACCAATCATTTAACAAAATTTTATTTTGCCCACATCGGGCTTTATCTTTCTAACGTATGTGCTACATGTGAATGAGTGTAATTGTATCAGAAAAATAAAATGTTTATATGTTGATTTATTGTCATAGTAAAATTTTGCATACATAATGGCATTTACTTTATTGCATAGACGTCAATGTATTAAAATTTTTCTCTTGAAAAGTGATTGACGTTCTAAAACGGAACGCGCATGTGATTTTTTTTCATCAGATTTTTCCAGATGTGTCTTCTCAGGATAAAATAATATTATTTACTGATTTCTGGATATGAACAAAGTGAGTGGACAGGTGATCTAACTAAAGATGAAACCGAATATGTAATTGTCAAAATTTTAAAGCTAAAGGGTTGATAATCTGCGCAGTTTGTCCAGACCCAAAAATAATCTAGTCATATGCTGATCCTAGTTCTGCGCAATTTTGACGAGCCCATTCAGACTCTACCATCAGAAAAATAATCTAGTCATATGCATAACGCTTTCGGAGATAAATTTAACCTGAGCTCATATGCATGTCTATCAGAAATATAGGTTTCGGGAGATAAATTTTACCAGATGCTGATCCAGCTTCTCCTCAATTTTGACGAGCTCAGACAAGCATGTGCATTTTATTCATAATCATTTTCCCGAATTCCCATTATGCTTATCCGGCTAAAGAAAAAATCTGAAACCTGATTAGCCTTGATTTTGGTGACTAGCTAGCGTCGAAGTGTCTGAGAACTATCGTGGAACTGACAGGGAGTTAAGATGATTCCTGTAATATGATATACGTTATACTTCTCTAATTAATGAATCTGAGAATAATTTAGCCATTATATTGGCCCTTTGCAATAGAAAGGGGGGAAACTACCTTATAGTAGTTTTTGAGATAAATCGGTTTTTGTGAAATAAACAAAGGAGGTAAGGTGATACTAAAAATAAAATGCGCGATCAACTCATAAATTGCGAATATCGATCATTACCAAAATAAAGAATACAAGCAATATTCTTTGCAATAGAAAAGGGAAAAATTGTTGCCGAATTTGCTGATTAATACTTTTGTTAAAATGGATTTTAGGAAGGTAGAGGATTCAGCTTTCATTTAATGGTGAGTGTAAAGATGACGCCTCAATTAGTTGCAACAGGTGACAAATAAGCATCACAATGTTGCAACGAATTGCAATATTATTAAAATTTAAGTTGCAACAGGTGATAAATAAGTGTCACAATGTTGCAACGCCATCTTTAGGTGAGTGATTTTTTTTATTTTATTTTATTTTTTTTTTTAGGAACTTATTAATGTTCCTTTTCTTTTTTCTTTAGCAGTATTGGTTTTTGACAAGGTGGAGGAGGGTTCAGCTTTTGTTTAAATAGTGAGTGAACTTGTTTTTTATTTTTTTTTTTGTTTTAGGAACTTTATTAATATTCCTTTTTTTTTTCTTTAGCGGTGGTCTTGGATTTTAACAAAGTAAAGGGTTCAGCTTTCGTTTAATGATAAGTGATTTATTTTTATTTTATTTTATTTTTTTTGTTTAAGGAACTTTGTTAATGCTCCTTT
>CAJVPQ010002435.1:0-13883 GCA_910591825.1 Funneliformis caledonium
ATGAAATTTTTGAAATCTTTATAAGCTTCGAATTAAACTACAAGACCAGAAAAGATATCAAAATCCAATATAGAATTTAAGCTTAAAATCGAGATAGGCTTAAATCCTGTTAACCTATCCCTTTTTTTCTCACTAGATTTGAAAAAAAAGCTAAGCTTTCTCGATGATAGCTTCAAAGGATCCGATTAGCCAAATAAACTTAGACTCATATCTGCGTTTAGTGAATTGTCAGGTAGGAGGAGAATTAATTAATTAAATAAAATTTTCTGAGGTTATTATTATACTGTGAAAGATATATTATATAAGATGTCATCTCGTCAAGCTAACCAAGCAAATATTCGTAAAGAAGTTCGAGCCAAACTTGCAGAGCTTAAAGGAGTAACCATAATACCATATCTACGTTCTAATAATTTGCTTGCTAAGTATCAAGAGAAAATCGCATAACTTCAGGTGGTAGCTGAGAAAAAAAGAAATGAGACGCATTATGTTTTGCAAAACAAATCTATAGATGAATTGGCCGACTGGTTAGCAGGGCCAGTAAAAGGTTTTAAGCCAAAAGAATCTGAAAATATAGACCCCATTACATTCGATAAATGGGCAAACAAGCAGGAGTGGCTAGGAAAAGAAAATCCAGAATGACATGAGGATAGATCGATTTAGTGGTTTTCAAGACGAATTCCAAAATTAGCACCCCAAAGGAAAAAAAATCAACATGAATTTGGGTATTGGGGCTTTCTAAAGGAGCAAATAAACCGCATATAACAAACAGTTATGCTAAGAAAATTTGGGATCTAATGGATGATGATAAGGAATATGTTATTGAAGTGGCTAATGATTGGGAAATTGGTAGAATGGAAAAGCGAGTATAATGGAATAAATCTAGTGCCTTTGTAGGTGTAAAGAAGGTATGGGTTTCAGGAAGAAAAGAAGAGTATCACATGAATCCTCATGGATGGCTGTCATTGCGTGCTCATTCTTATGGAAAAGTCAGTCTAGATGAGCTTCTATTTATGAATAGGAGAGAGTGGTTATTCTGGAAAGATTTAGAGGCAATGACTCTTAATGAGTATCAAGACAAGCCATATAATCTTGAGCTAGAAGGCCAGCCCTATAAATTATGTTTTCAGTTTATAGTATGTCTACGTCAAAAATTATATGGGTCAGGTATTCATGAAGATGGAACTGTATGGTGGCATAGTGATAGACTAGTCGATGTTAGCTATAAAATAGCATCAGAAGCTTGCCGTCTTCTTTATCATTCTATAGAGTATACATTCTTTACTCGACTTAACACACTCGATAGATTTACCGAAGAAATAGGAGATAAAGGATGGCATTTTGGTAAGAAAAAGAAAGTTGGTAGTCTTACAGGAGAAGAGATCACTCTGGGACAATTAGAAGGAATCGATATATATTTAAGGGGAAGAACCTGTGACTATGTCGAACATATCTGTTATGAACTTCAACCAGTTCTAAGACTACAAGGACTACCGGAACTATTTTATGATGGTGACTTAAATTGTATTATAGCAGAATTACAATGACTAATAGAGCATGAAGGAACAAAGCGGGCTATAGGGCTAACGCCAGCTCGTGAAAGTGCCCTTGCAAATTTTAATGAAAAGGTACAAGCACCTGGCTGTACTTTAGATAATTTGCATGACCTTAAAAAGCCAGAAAAATCTGGAGGTATAGGAATGAAAATCGTCATCAAAGATATTTTGGGAAATGAAATGTGGAATAGTGGTAAGTATCTCAAATAGCGTAAACTAACAGTATTTTGCCATAATAATCATGCATAGACAGAAGGTATACCTGAAATGCCTCAAGTATCTTCAGTCTGTGATATGGATTATGAATGTGAAAGAGCACTTATTTCCGCATGTACAGGGACCAAAGAGGAAAAAATTAATATCGACGAAAAAAAGATTGCTAAAGCTCTTATATCATTTGTCGCAAGAAACCTTCCAAGAGTTACAAGAATATGGATTGTAGGTAAGGAGCTTCTAACTCATGAAGGTATTCTTTATCATAGTTCTCATGAATGGAGAAAGCTGAACGATGCATTTATATGTGAAAAATCGCAATCCATACCTGAAGAATTTTTATGGGAAGAGAATGTAGATATTCGTTAATGGATCGAAGATGAGTATCAATCTAATACACTAACTCCTTCAGAAAAGCTTAAAGCTGAGTTTGATAAAGTCTTGAAATTATTAGGAGGCGTCCAGTCTTATCGATTCCATTGCTGGCGAGAAAAAGAAGGTATTGCACCTACGCTTAGAAATGTTGTAGAGATCTGGCATAAATCACAGGTGGAATCAATGGTATGAAATGCACCAATAGATCCTCCCCTAAGCATATTCATATAGATCTTCGTAAAGCATATCTTGGCTGTGAAGATTCAGAACAAAACGCATCAGAAGCATTACCTTAGGTCTGACGATTTGGATTCTCAGAAAAAATACAACGACATGCTCAAGTTGACAATATTGATACTATTCGCAACTTAACAGGTATTGTTCAACTTATAGCATAGGAATTCGCTCAAGACTTGCATCCATTTACAGCAGGACTTATCGGGCAACATCTGGCAGAAAAAGAAGGTTGGATACTAACGCCTTAGTCAATTATTTGCTAAGCAAAGGATGGCTTTCAAGCGCAACTCCAAGAGAAGTTATATATAGCATAGGTAAAAAATCCCGTATTGAGTTTTCACCAGATTGTGATTTAGCTGTCTGCTTTGTGGGCTCATGTGCTCGTAATGCACAAGTAACGTCTATTTTAGTTCGAGATATAAATGAAGCGGATATGTTAGTCAACTGGCTAGCAAAAAATAAGCGCCGACCAAACTGGACCTGAACAGAGCAAGAAACTTTAATCAAGTATGAAGGTGATGAAAAGCGTGGGCAATGGTTGCATATCCGTTCTTTTGTCCTTACCTATATCCATATTTCTGTACTCGAACAGCTAAAACATTTTCTAATAGAAAATGTATTACGAGTATATACAGATGCCATTTACGCTACAGCAATTCCTGAAACTATTTTAGTTGAAACTGTTGTTGAGATAGGGGCAAGAACTGCTTCCTGATTTTGATAACAGCCTCTTTGCTAAAGCGAAAAATAGTGCAGAGTTAGAAGAAGTGCGTGCAAAATATGAGGCCAAACTAGATAAAAAAAGAAAGCAGTATGAATCAATTATTGTTTTAGAAATACCAGAAATTAAGTATAGCCAATGGCACAAGAAAAAGGAGGAATATATTTATCGTAAAGAAGCATTGTCTTGGAACATTAATAATAAAGGTATACTGGAATTCCCTCTAAGCGACGCACCTCCTCTTTCTATTGATTCGAAACTAATAACATTGCAAAAAATTTATCTAGTCGGGCAAGGCAGTAGCGGAAAAATAACACAAGCCATTCGCGCATTCCCTGGTCGAAAGGTTGTAGTTTTTACACCAGCGAATTTGCTTGCAAAATACCATAGAAAGCAAAATCTAGGCCTAATGGCTATGACATATCATAAGTATTTTCATCTAGAAGCAACACCTATTGATGAGTGGGATTCTGCATGTCTTGGAAAAAAAGCTCTAGATGAAATACTTATCTTTGATGAGGCAGATATGATCCCAAAGAAGGTTTTGCAAAAATTATTGTCATATGCTGAAAGTCGTGGGTGTCAGAATATTATGTGTGGTGATCCAGACCAACTTACACCATGGGGTGATAAAGAAGGTCTACATAAATTTCTTACTGAGTGGGCCAATGAAGTAATCTGATGCATAGATGATTATCGTACTTATGATCTCAAACTTAAGGCACTAAAATTATGCATGTGGATGAAAGATGATATGACCCAATTACAAGAATTCCATGAGGCTATACCTACAACATCATGGAAGAATGCACTTACTGAATGGACTCCAGAAGATATCTGGATTTGCTTCACAAATGATATGGGTATACGAGTTGAAAATGCATTAATATAGGCTCATAAGTCATGCTTTCCTAATGTGCCCTCAATTATCCGCTTTGACCTAGACGAAAATGTCAAGCATATGTATCGTATTCAAGGAAAACCTGTGCAGATTCCAGGTAGCAATGAAATTATTGAAGTATATGTTGGTACGATGGTAAATATACCACTTGAAATAGTACTATGCGGACCCCCTGCTGAGTGGAAATATGCTGGCTGGGGAACAATTCATAGAATCCAAGGACAGACTGTCGAGCCTCCAAAACGTTATTTCATTGTAGACTATAGCCTGAAAGGCTGGATTTACAATGCTGTATATACAGCCTGCAGTCGAGTACGATACATGAATCAAATGATTCGAGTTAAATCACCAGACGGTGTCCTTGAATATATTAAACCTACTGAACTTCAAGTAACTCCTTATCCTTAAATTATTGAGGCAAAATTAAGACGCTATAGGTTAGATGATCGAAAAAAGAAGTGACACTTTCTAAGACCGCTTATGATAGTTAAGGATTAGGATATAGATGATAAGACTGATTTGCTCGAGAATACTACGGTATGTGAGAATCCGCTCTATCTAGCAGAGAATGGTGAGGAGAAGGCTATTCCATCAATCACGCCAGAAGAGATAATTTCTATGGCATATCAGCAAAAGAAATTTTGTAAGGTATGTTGTGTTCTACTCCTATTCCAAGGCTATCTCAAGCGTTATCTACAGTCATTTTCGATTGATCAGATAAATGATGCTGAGGGACATTATCTTCAGAATGTAAGACTTACCTGTTTCTGATGTAATAAAAGATACCGCCATTAAAGTAGCCGAAAAAAGAGCTATAAGGGTCAAGCTCTCTTGATCAAAAATCTGTGAGAGAAAATCAATAAAAATTCAGTTAACTTTATTAGATTTTTTTTTATCTGATAAAATAAATATCCAGTTAGGAAAACATAACGGGCATACATAGAATGTAAAGTTTGGTATTTCCTAGAAGGAATCTGGTCTGAGCAGTTCAATCCAACTAGTCTGAAATAATAACTATCAGCTCAGAAGAATCATTTTTCCAATTGAAAGATATTTTAGCCTATAAAATTCCTTTGAGTTTTTCTCGTAATTGGAGAAGATCCTCTTCTAGAAAATTAGAAAGGATAATACTCTATAACTTACATACTTTAAAATAGTTAATATATTCATGAAAAGTTTCTCTATAATCAATACAATTGTCATATAGGTGAAAAATAATATTATCACGAATGCTGGGAATACTAATAAACTCAGCTTTTCTTTTTTTCTGAATAATAAGCTTAGATACAGCATTCCATTGGTGATTTACTCTGGTGCAACTCCTATAAAGATCTTTTCTACTAAGAAAGGCAAAAATAATTTCAAGTAGTTCAGGTAAAGCTAGGGCGTTATACATATTCATTGATAATAATTAAATCAGATAAATTATCTAATAATGGCTAAAAAAAAACGAGAAATAATCAGTGCAAGACTGCAGGTAAGTTCACTACTAATTCTATGCAGTATATTATGCTAATCATTACATATATCACGGGAATAAGCAATTGCGCATAATAATTTGTTCTCAAATTTTCTCGCACATTCTCAAAAATCTGTATAACTTCTTGATGATCTTTACATATGAATAGCGTTAAATTTTTTGGCAAAACACCTTTAACTGATCACCCGCTAATTTGCAACTCAGAATTGGCCAGAGAAGATCTAGGGACTTTCATGTTTTGCAATGATCAACTGCGAAAGGAATAAAAATATAAAAATGGTAAATGTATAGGAAGGTTTAGGTAGGAAAAAAAAATAAAATCAATTATATATTATTGCCGAAGTCGCCCAGACTCTTCGAACTATCAAACTACATAATTTATCATTTTTCTAAAACTATTCCGCAAAATGCTTTCAAAATTTGAAATTTTTTCTATTGCACTTTTCACTATCGTATTCATCATCTATGAGATACTCCTTCGAGGTATCATAACGCTAGATATGTTCCAGGCTTTTTTTTCTGGAAATATAATCATCTATATAAGTCTTGTGACCTTATTCATCTATTTTCACCGAGAAAGGCCTAGGAAATAATAACTCTGAAATCCTGAAGATAAAAAATGATCTCCAGAGAATACATGAAGAGGCTGAATGGAGAAATGATGCAATCTCTCAAGGTATAATATTCTTTCGTATGACCGATTTTTAAACATTTTTTTTCAGGATAAGATCTAATATGACTTATTCTTTCCTAGTCAGCTCTAATCAGTTTTCGACTACAAGTAATATATCAACTGGATGATATTCCGTTTATAGTGAGGATATAGAAACATATTAGATCGAGTTTTCAGCTCTCTTCGATCAAAGAAGAAAGAGAGAAGGTTGTTCTACTGCATAATTATATAATATATTATCTAATAAAAATGAGGTTGGACTTAGTCCGGCCACGTTGGCGAGTTTCTATAGACATCAAACAATTCTGAGAGCGACGATAATGGATAAAATAAAGGCCTGGGTTGATAGAGAAAATGAAAAAAAAGTGGTTAGTTTTCGAGAAGCAGTAGTAGCAGTAGTAGTAATAATAGTAATACTTTCAGTGGAGGTAGTAGTGCGAAATAAAAATAGTGCTGGGACTCTCATTTATGGCTTAGGATCTGAGAACTCCCTCCCTCTTAGAGTGTTTATGACTCTTTATGCACTATTTTTATTTCAAACGCTATTTTCCTAGTCATTTCTTTTTTATATATTTCTTAGCCGGACCGAAGGTGTTAAAGCTAAGGTATTTATCTAAAAAATTTTTAATAAAACTCTGAATATTAATTTTTTAAATAATAAAAATAATAAATTTTTTGCATGCAAGATTTTTTGCGCGCAAATATCTGAGTATAATGTTCCATTCAAATTATAATTACATTACAGATAAGCTCCCAGTAAGTATAAAAGATAGAGTATACCAAAGGCTCCTAAATCATTCGCATAAACCTATTCCTCTAAATCAGATTTCAGAGAAAAATAAGCGGATAGAGGATTATTTACACTATACATTAAAGATTTACCAGAAATCATTAGACTGGAATCGTAAAACTATAGATCAGAAAAAATCACGACCTCAAAGTTAGCTGAAATGCTCAGCACCTGATATTAAACCCTAAACAGAAAACAAGTCAAATGATCATAGGGTGGAAATTAATGATCAGACTAAATATGGACTTATTATTCTGCAAAAGCAACTGCTTAAATATAATAAAGAAACATTTAGTCATTTTATGTAGAATCTAACTAGAGAACATAAGGAACAAATCATGGAAAATAACCATCTGCACTATGAAATTAATGAAATAAAAGCGCAGGTGCAGGGATAGAAAAAGCCCTTGCTAATATGAAATCATCGGTATAAAATTAACTGATCATCCTGTATAAATACATCATGTGAAGTGCCTCTGGCTAATCCCCTTGTTAATCATGAGAGATCTACAAACCAAAAGTAACGGGAGAACGCCGGAGACTAATGAGGAGCTAAGTATACCATAATACAATGATGATCATGTTGTGTATATTGTCTTGGATTTAATTTAACCGAATCAAAAAAATTAGTTATAAATATGGGATCTTTGCAATAGAAAGGGAGGAAACTCAAAAAAAAATAAAAAATGAGTTAATAATAAATCTGAACAAATTATAGTATTTGGAACATTTTTGGCTTATAAACTAAAATTTTAATTTTTTTGGAGTTTCCTCCCTTTCTATTGCAAAGGCCCATATGTTATAGATCTAAATATCAAACATATCAGATATATTTGACATATCAGACATATTTGATATATTTGACATAACAGATATACTAAATATATTAAATATATTCGATATATTAGACATATTTGATTTATTTGTTATATCCATCTATGTATTAAATTTATTATAAATAAAGAACAATAAAATTATGTAAATTTTAGTTCACTTCTAGTTTTACTTTTAGTTTTCCTTTTAGTTTGCATTAGATACATCTTTAGTAGTTGTTAGAGGTACCTAGCTTAACCTTCGTATTTAGTACTTTAATTCTTTTACTTTTTCTTATTCTTTCTTATTTTCTTATTTCTTATTTCTTTCTTATTTATCGTGAATAAACATATTATTATATCCCTGAATTAATTAAACTATTTTACTTTTAATCTTGTTGAGAATACACCACTGTGTAAAATTATAAATCTTGAGTTAAACTGAATTGAGTCACTATGTAAACTTAAAAGAATTACTACTTAAACATTCTGTTTAATTGTCACAATTCGCAAGGATTGCACATTAATACTATAATAATAAGTCAGATAAGAAGAAGTTTTTCAAGAAAATCAAAAGTCCAAATTTCAAGTATGGCAGACCACTTAGAGATATGCCAGTAGGTGCATATATGGGAAAAGCTAGCATAGTTCTCAATAAGCTAATCATTATTAAAGCATCAGTTCTAGGTTTTAGTAAGCTTTTAATGTACTACTTTTGGTATGATTATGTAAAAAAGAAATATGGAGACAAGGTAAAGCTTAGATATATAGATATGGACTCCTTTATATTTATAGTTGAGACTGAAAATATTTATAATGATATGGTAGAATGACCAGACCTCTTTAATTTTAATAATTTAAAGACTATTAGATTTTTCAAAATGAGACTTCAGGTAATGTAATTACTGAATCATTCCATATCTGAACAAAATTATACTATTATGTCTTAGCTGATAAATCCACAAGTCAAAGCATAAAGGGTCAGCAAAAAGGGTATGAATGAAATAGCAGAGAATACCTATCCTAAAAGTAAATCCCCTATGACTCAAGTATATCAGAATTGTCTATTCCAAAAAAAGGTATTCTATGCTAAAAATATAGGATTTTGATTAAAAGATCATGTTATATCTCTAGTTGAGTTTGAGAAGAAGGCTCTTTGTCCTATAGATACTAAGTACTAGATATTATCAGATGGAATAACTGGTATGCCTTATAGGCATTGGTCTATCATGGTATACAAGAATATGATCAAAGATGATATATCCTATGAAGTGATTAAAAAAATAGCTATAAGAACCAAGCTTCCAAAGAAGTATCAAAATGAATGTATGTCTCACATATCTAGCTCACTCTAATAAGCTAGATTAGTAATGATTTCTGCATAACATTAATATAATATTCAGTTTATTTTTTTCCAAATTATAAAAATGCTTTCTAAAAAGTATTGTACATATTATTTAGAAAAGGTAGATACTATTCAAGGATCAAAGAAAACATTATAGTGTTAGAACATAATGTAACTAAAATACATCAAAATCTTAAAAGAATTGGTCAAGAAATCTGTTATTTATATAATACTATGACCGAATCATCTGAGTTTAGTTCATCTGAGTTTAAAGTAAAGATAATTACATCTAAATGCAGTTCATCTGAAAATATAAAAGTTAAATGCTATAAACCAAAAAAAAAGACCAAGTGGTCTAATCTTTCAGAAAAAACATATGATTTTAGACTGCTAAAATTTGCTATTATGCAATCTAGCCAAGTATGATCACATATATAATAGGCAACTGGCTTTATTACTGTTAAGAATATAAGGCAAGATAGAATAGTAAGCATGCTCGATTATTCTGAACTGTGTGAATATTTCTTCCTTAATTAAAGATCTGCAGAAAAAGCTAGGTTTTATTTTTTTCAAATTTATGAAAAAAAAGTTAATTAGACTAACTTTCAAATACTGAGAAGAATAAAAGCTGAAAGTAAAAAAGATATATCCAATAATTTACCCCTTTTTTTTCACTATAGTTCAAAAAAAGAAAATCTAATAGATAATCTATCAAATAAGCTAAGATCAAAAGATGGTTAGGCTATCTTCAAAAGGTCTTAACCAATGGAAGGTATCTGAAAAAATATACTTTCTAAATGCATGTTTAGGCAAGGCTTAATCTAATAGATACTATATTTTTTTCTAAGTATGGATTTGTCAAACTTTTCATGGGCTTAGTATAGGATTTCTCAATTGTATATGGATTTTTTCATAAAAATGTTACCAAAAATTGGCTGAATATAGGAATATCTTTCTACAATATTGGCATGTCTGATCAACTATTTTTTTTACAGGTTCCTCCTTTCCTACAGTAAAAATATTACGCTAGGATTTGTGAACTGATAGAGGGATAGTAATAGTCTTTTCGTTACATGTAGCCTTAAATTTTTCTTTATTAAAGGCTTCCATCTAGCTCAATATTACCATTGAGTATTAAGAATTACTAAAGATTTAGCATTTTTATTACGATTCTTTTCTGCAGGCACAACAGAAAATTCATCTATAATAGTAGCTGTATTTTTTCCAGAATCAATTGTTATAGGAACATTATCTATAGTATTGATAGATATTGATTGACTTGCAACTCCATTAAGCATATAAATTTTTTTCCTATCAATTTTAATATCTAATAGTTCTTCAATAACTTCTGCAATATTATCTGAAAAGATAGAAGAATCAGAACCTATATCTATCATTACACATAAAATTATTAAACCCCTATTTTATAATAAATAGTTGCAATATTATCAGCATCCTTTATTCAAAGAAAATTTATCTCTAAAGACTTAGGTCAATATATTTAGTTATTTTTTTTTCAGCTGAATAACATTGAGCATATGCTTTAATAGCATGATTCAAAATATGCCCACTTTCTGAATGGTTATTATCTGGCAATATTTCTATTTTCATAATATTATTTGCCATTCTTTTAGTTTAGTGTAGTCTCTTAAGATCTACTCTTCCTAAACAGATGTAGTCTGAGAAGGAGACGGAACTTGTAAAAGAGGCTTCTGCTTAATATTTACTGCCTGTAATAGCAGAAATAAGACCTCTTGTATTTTTTTTGTAACATTCTTCTATGCTAATTCTCTTCTTTTAACTGTGTTATCTGATATAACAGTATTCAAGCAATGGTTTTTTAATTTGAGGTATATTGCATTAATAAATTTTGAAATTTCTATAAGAATCTCTTTAGAATAATGGAAGACTACTGATGATATTATAGATTTTAAGGCTAGAGTTCCGAAAATGACTCGCATAAACTCGTATATTTGACTCGCATGATTATGCATAATTGTAAATTTTAGTTACACATAATAAATAAGTACTTTAAATTAAAGGTATGTATGATAATTTTGACTTGAAACTCGACTCGACTCGACTCATTAGAAACACTATTTAAGGCTATTTGAAACATTTAATCCATAGCTATATGAAACTTCTCACAGCTAATTATATTGCTTGATACTTTAGTATTTTCATATGAGATTTGAAAGTAGTGAACTTCTTGGTTGCTCCTTTATTTTTTATAAGTATTTCACTGCATGCCACTTTTTTTTTACAGCATGATAGTTTCTAAATTCGCTATCATCTTCTTCAATATATTCAATATTATTATCTTTGATTTCCTCTTTTTTAGCTTCATCTTCCTCTTCCACTATGTATTCTTCTATGTATTCTTCTTCAGAGTTTTTAGGAACTTCTACCTATCTTAGTATACATAATTAACCTTTTTTGTTCACTTAACTTAGGACAATTAATCTTTGTATGGCTTATCTTTCTATAAGCTAAGCAATGATGAATAACTTTTTGAGAAACAATTCATTTAACTGATGTTTTTTGTATTACTTTTCTAACAGCTTTTTTTGTAGTATTTGTATTTCTAACCTGTAACTTTAAGAAGGGGCTCCTTTTAACATGAGTCATTTTACGCTTTAGCCTTTTACCAAGATTATCATAAATAAAATGATTTAGAGTATCAATATCTGATGCTAACCTTGCATATTGTAAATCTCCTGCAAGCCGTTTCATAAAAACAAATTGCTTTAAGCCCTTCATTTAATGAATCTTTTTGTGATTGAAACATTAAAATCTGATTGGAATAAGGTTACTATTTTGCAATTCACCTTATACTTTTCAATTAAATTCTTTAAAAATCTGTGAAAAAAGCATTTAAATCAGTTGGATTAGTTTACCTAAGTCTCATTTCCATATATTGAGGCATATGTCTATAAAGATATTCTACAGCTTCTGTATAAAGAATTCCTTGAATATATAGTTTAACCCTTTTCTCATAAGTACCTGCTGTATCCATTGTAGTAAATTTTTTATTTATAAGAGCCCTTAGAGCATTCCGATTAGTTTCAACCATTATCTCCCTATATTTTTCTTATAGCTAGTTTAAAAATTCAGCTTCTGTTGCTATATTATTCCTTCCATTATATGGATTTGTTACTAGTACAAGGTGAAATCTACCAGTCATCTTTTCTATCATTTTATTAGTTTTAGTTTGATTATTAAATCCTGCTACTCCTAAAGGACGTGCAGACTCATTTATGATTCTAAGTTTTGCATAGTAACTATCTGGTTCTTCTTATCCATCATAAAATGAAAGCTAAGCAAGTTGGAGGGTCAAAAGTTGGTTGACATCTGCCATAGTTTCTATGTTTGCTAATGGATTGTTTTATAAATTCAAAATAATTTATTGTGAATTTATTTCTTTTTACTTCTATTTTTCATATTGATCATATATCTAATTCTAATTATATTCTAATAATCTTATATCTGCTTAAGCTTATTTATAATACTTTTTTAGGTTTTGCATCTGCTGTATACAAGCAGTATATCTTCTCTGCCATCTTTCAATATCATTAAAATACCCTTGTGAAATTCTTCTAAGATCATTTTTTTCAACATGCTCTTCTTTTATCATTTAAAGCTTGTGTTAACATTTGATTATCACACTATACTTGTATTTAAAGATTCTGTAATTATTACTCTACATTTTTGATTCATCAAATACTTTGTTTAACTACTATATTTTGATCTTATTAAAACTGACGAATTAAACTAGTATAAGTAATAATATTAGCCAAATACCTACTAACTCTATCAAATTGACCTCTTATATCATTTGGAAGATCAATTCCTGTATTATCAAAATATATCTGAATTCTTGTTAAAGAAGCTAAAGTCTCAAATCACCTATCTAAAATAGCTTGTATTGTATGATCCATATTCAATATTTCTTTATTTTTTAAAACTTTTTTCTGACTTAGACCAGTTATTTCATAAATACAGATCTTAAGTTGCTCAACCTTATCTTCTAGCCTTAAAATATAAATATCTTGAAATGTACTGGCTTTATCTTTATACTTTAAATCCTGCAATACTTTTTGAAAACACTGTTTAAGAGATTTTATTTCAGACTTAAGAGATACTATCTCATCTTCATGAGCTAATATTGTTGAGTTCTGATGAGATAATGTCTTATAACAGTTTTCTAGTTTTCTAAAAAGAGATTTTAGCTTTTATCCTTAAGTTTGTTTTTAGCTATTTCATTATCCAATTCTTTGCACAACTTTTTATTAGTATTTAGAAGTTTAATATAAGCCTCTTCCCTTTTCTCAGTCATAGACCTTTAGAATATTTGTCTAACCATATTTTGTTTAAGCAAATTTTTTTCTAATACTATCTGAATGAATATGAGAAAAAAAGGTGTTGATTTCTATTATCTAGATAGATTTGAGTGAAGCTTGAAAACTTAATATTTTCATTACTTTACAGAAGATTTATTACCAGCCTTTAAGTTATCAGAGAACTGCAAAAAATTGCATGAAGCTTCTCTAAATGCTGAGTTTGATTTTACCTTAAATGAAGTTCATGATTGGCTTGAGAGACAAACTATGCATCAGGTTCATAAACCTTATCCTAGAAATATTTCAAGTGTATCTTTCATTAATGTTACTACACCTATAAATGTTATTTAAGCTGACTTATGCTATTCCTTCAAGTGTTTTGCAGGCAAATTTGCCTGCAATTTTATTTAATAATTAAAATTATTTATAATAATTTTAAATAT
>CAJVPQ010002436.1:0-13883 GCA_910591825.1 Funneliformis caledonium
TCAGAACTAAAATATAGTGTGCTTATAAAGAGGGTGTGATTATATAAGGTGTGATTGTAAAGAGGGTTGACTGTATACTTATATGAAAGATTGCATATTGAGAATAGATGATATGCTAGCTCTTTATTAATTAAGTGAAGGCATATACAGTGCCTGGCAACAAATCACAGTCACATTACACTGATCAATTTTAATGCAAATTTTTAAATTCAAATTACTCGATCAGTGCCGCACCAAATTTAATAAAATTTTTTTTATTTGCATGATAAAAAACTTCAGCTATTTATTAATACTTTGTTGGATAACCTTTACTTTTTATAACAGCAGCAACTTGACAAGGCATGCTATCAACAAGATTTTGATATTTATTAACATCAAGATTTGATCACTCCTCTTGAAGTATTTCCTATAAATCTTCCCTGTTTTTTGGTAATGGAGTGTGTGCCCGCACCTGCCTTTCTAATTCATCCTATAAATTTTCTATTGGATTAAGATCCGGACCCTGTGTAGGCCAGGAAATACTATTCACTTTATGTTTCACTTTTCATCTTTTAATAATATTTGCAGTGTGTATGGGAACGTTATCCTTTTGAAAAAAATAATTATTATGATTATCTAAATCCTCTAAAAATGGAATTAAATTATTTTTTAACACTTTCTTATATACCGCAGCTGTTACTCTCCCTCTAATTTTACTAATAGACTAAGATTATGTTTTACAAAACATCCCCACACTATTACTCCTTGTTGACCTGACTTTACTGTAGAAATTAAACACTCCACATCATACTTTTCATGAGGCTGCCTCCAAACCCACTTTCTACCATTTCCTCCAAACTCTTCAAACTTGGATTCATCACTTCAAATGATACTTTCCCATTCATTTACCCACTCTTTTCTTTCTTTAGCCCAGGCAAGTCTTTTTTGCTTATTTTTTTCACTTATGAAAGGTTTTCTTACACCAACTCGACCATAGAAACCTTGTTCATGAAGGTAAGTGCTTAAAGTTTTTTTACTAACTTTTGTTGAAGTGGAATTGACAAATTCTTCATGTAATTTCTGAAGGTTTATTTTTCTATTTTCTTTAAGAATTCTCGTCAAATGATAACCATCTCTTTCAGTCATTATAGGTGGTTTACCAGTTCTAAAAGCAAGTGTTTCATCTCTACAAATTTTATAATCAGAAATAACATTATGAATGGTACTTTAAGGATGGTTTAAAACTTCACCAATCTTTCTTTCGCTTATTTCACATTTCCAAGTACCAACGATTTCATTACATTCAAAAATAGAAAGTTCTTTTCTTTTAAAAACCATGTTTAAATAAGAAAGATTTTAGTAATACGTGGCAAAAATCTAGAGGTATATTAATAAGAAAATGGCTGAGATAATAGGTTTTAGAGATAATAAATAATGATCAATAATTACATAACCGGTGATTTCTTGCTAGGTACTGTATATAGATTTATATCTTTATTATGAAAAACTACATAATGTCTAATTCCTTATGTATCAGTTACTTAAACATTCTATATTACTTTTGGTAATATATTTTAACTAAAGATAAAAAATGAATCTGTCTTATATTTTGTTTTTACTCTCTAATTTTAATGTATATTTTATTATTAATTTTCATTTACAAGAAATAGAAAAATCAAGTTATTAGTGCAAGAATAGTTTTAATGCTAAATTTTAATCTAATCATATTTTCTAATCCTTCAATAATAGCTTATCTCTTCTTTTACTTATAAATATATCTTTATTTATAAACTTAAGCTCTACCTCTAAACTTATTATTATACTTACTTCTATTATATGTTATTATTCAGTAATTTAATTAATATTATAACATACAGATTAATTCATTTGTGATCTTTATTTTTTAAACATTACAGATATTAAAAAAGATTTAATAGTAATATTGTGACCGGGTGATTATCTTAATGATCATGAATCTACAAATATATAGCAGAGTACAGAATGTCAACAATGTCAAACATATCAAACATGTTTAATATGTTTGATATAGTTAATATGTTTAACATAATATATATATTTAATATATTTAATATAGTTAATATAGTAGATATAGTTAATATATTAGATATGTCAATATATATAGTAAAATAAATATAAATATGAGCTCTTTTGAAAGCTAGAAAAGACAGACCAATGGCTATATAGAAACCTCCTTTTGTAAAAGATAGCGCAATGCTACTCTTCTCTTCGTATACTTCTGTTTCTTATTTATTTTTGTTCTTTTCTTATATTATTAATTCCTTTCTATTTCAATAAAGTATTTCTAAATTCTCTCATAAGACTCTCTGCAAATTACTGCAATAACTCTTGACTCATGTTTAAAGTTGCTCACATTTAATAACTTTGACTCAACCTGATAAATTGTTAGCAAAATAATCTTGACTTAGCATTTATTATGCATTTTTTACATTGATTTGAATCTTTAAAAAAAGTTTAAAAGAATTGAAAAACTAGTTTAAAAATTCTGTCTTATATTTTATATATATTAGAATTTTCTTTGTGAAAAATTATTTAAACATTAATAAAAACAGTTGATTAACCAATATTTAATAATAGCAAAATACTTATTAAAAACACTTTACATTAATAAGGTATAAAGATAATGCTGTAATTAATTACAACTGGTGATAAATAAGCATCACAGATTTGTAACTAGTTATGATATTAATAAAATTAAGTTATAACTAGTTGCAACTGATGACAAATAAACATCATATATTTGCAACTAGTTAAAGCACTATCTTTAATAAGGTAGTATGAATAATAGCTTGAATGTATAAATAATTCATGATTGAAGTACAAAATACACAAAAAATCGAGTTAATCAACAGATATATTTATATCAAGGTTAATCAAGCTACATCATTATGTAGCTTAATATATAATATCAGAAATCATGTTAAAAATGAAGAATATTTTAAAAAGTTTAATGTTAAGCAAAATGTTTTACCTAAAATTAGTATGTCAATATAAAGTACAAGATTCTTTAAGCAAATCAATACTGTTAATATGTAATCTTTTCAAGTTATAACTATTAGACACAGTGTCAAAGGGTTGACTCTTTTATAGTCTATATATAAATCTAACTAGTTTTATGAGGACCCTGAAATATATATATAGGGTAGGATCAACTATTGCGTCACTATCATAGAAGAATTTATGAGGCTAGATTTTGATTTGCGTATAATTGGAGGATTTTTTAGTCCAAGTAAGGTTATTGAATTGCATATTTTTATCAAGTTTTTTTTTAAGTAAGAGGTTTAATTCGCGTATTTTTAGTATATATTTGGCAGGTCATATATAATATATAAAATTTATGATATTAAAGTTACTAGCATAAAAATACACAATAATTTAAATTTTTGTACAGAATTTAAACACATCTGTTTTTGAATTTTTGCAATGTTTTAATTTTAATGTTAATATTGAGATACATAATAAAATAAGCAGTATATTGATATAGTTAAAGTATTCTTAGAGTAACGCTATTTTATTAAAAAATTGCTTTTTTTACACGGCATTTTGCTATATTGGTCGATCTTTTTCTGTGCAAATTACCTGTGCCTCATATATCATAATTATATAATTACTGGTTTTGATTTTAAAGTTAATCTGCATGCAAGATATCGTTTGCCCCTTTTTATCTCCTTAATTTTTTCTTAAAATATGACAAGTTGGAAACATAGTTTTGAAAGACTCTCGAAACACAAATATGTTGCTCATATTATACATCCAAAGAAAGTAATATGTATCTGTGGTAAAATAATAAAACTTAATCAAAAGTGAGAAGAAGATTATCTTAACCATCATGTTTGTCACTCTGGATGTAAAGCAGATGAAGAACAGAAAACAATTTATAATTGGTTTAAGCCAGTAAAATTAAAGCAAGTTGAAGAAATTGAAGAAGAAGAAGAGTATGATTCTGATGTTTATGATAATATAGATGATGATGATCTGATACAAGTTGATGATGTAAATGAAAATGATCAAGATGAAGAAGATTTTTCAGCTATTGATATCGAAGAAATATCTGATAATTCAGGAAATACAAAAAAATGAAGATTAATTTGTATTAGTTTTCAGTCTGCAGAAATATCAAAATATATTAAATGGACTCCTACACAGTTTGATGATAATTTTCATATTGAAGTTGTTATACGTAAACTCTTTTCTAATTTATTTTCACAAAACTTTAGTAGGAAAAAGTTAAACTCAAAACAAAAAAGGCAATTAAATTGTGCACTTTTTGCAGAATCTGTATTGAAAATTGATTGATCAAGTATGTAATTAAAGTTTATTTAATTAAATACCAAAAAAGTAAAATTTTAATCTCAAATCCTATTTTAATAAATATTTTATTTATTTTCAAATAAAGGTAATATAGTACAAGCAAAGCTTGTACTAGAATTGCTAAACATGGAAATATATATAATGAATGCTTTTTTATCTGATATAATCATCTTTTATATAACAAAATAGTTCGTTCTTTACTATTATCTTACAATATTAAATTTACTCCAAAGCATTATTGGGAGGATAATCCTTTAAAACGATATCTTCAAAATTGTGATCTTCGTGAAATTTGGAATATATTTAATAATGAATCTCCTGAAAATCAATCAGAAAATTTATAGATTGTTCTTGCTGATAAGGGTATAAAGGGTGCTTTTAAGAATATGTCAGTATTTACTGGTCTTTGTGAAGTTATAGGTAATGCAATTGAAAAATAAATCTAAAAGAAATTTAAATTACAGTGATGAGTTTACTAGTTTTTTAACTATATTGAAAGGGATTAGTTCAAGAACTTTAGATTTATTTCGTCAAAATTTAGAAGGTCGAATAATTCAGTCAATCCGGTATAACTATTTATTATATTACAAAATTTTTAAATTTTTAATAAATTATTAAAATTTATAATTTATTTTATTTTATAAACAATTAAGAAGAAATGATGATAACTATTTAACTAATCCAGAACTATACTATGAAAATATAGCTCAGGTTAAAAGACTGATTGATACAATCAATTATAATAGACCGATTTGTGCAATGACTGATAATACAAAACTTAAACCACGATTGCGATATTCTCCTAACTTTGGTTGTATTATTGGATCAACATTATCAAATAAAGAAACAATAGTTAATATATATAGTGATATTCCAAAAATAATTAATAACATTAAATCAAAAAATGGAATTGCAAAAAATGTTCGCGCATATATTTTACAAGTATGTTATATTTTTATTTAAAAAATTTTATAATATTAAACATATTTTTTTTCTAATAATTATATTTTTATATATTAGATACTATTACCAGCATTTCCTTCAATAGTTATTGCTTTACTTCCAAATAAAGGAACTAATATCGCAGATTCAATATTACAATTACATAAACGATTAATTCTAGAAATTACATCACAACTCAATCTTTATATACTTTTCTTAGGTTCTGATGGGACCATAATAGAATATCAAGTATAACAATCAATTGTTAATATTCAAACAAATGAAAAGTTATCAATTATAGAACCTCAATTAAAAATTAACTTTTCATGTCCTATTTGACAATGTTAGTCCTATTATACATGTTCAAGATCTTAAACATGCTAAAAAAAACAGCAAGGAATGCCATAATGTCTGGAACACAATTATTAACACTTGGCAATTTTTCAGTCCAATTTGATCACTTTTTACAACTCATTAATCAACATGATTCCATTTTATATAAAAATAATGTTATTAAACTAGATCGCTAAAATGATGCAGCAGCCTATCGAACATTTTGTTCTTCAAATTTTTGCCAATGTTTAACAACTAATTATCAAGTTAAAGTTAGAATGGAAGGATTTGCAATTTATATTTTTATAATAGGTAAAATATTAAAAGTATTTATTAATTAATAGCAAATACTAATTACTTTTTTTATTTTTAAAGGTGAAATAATTGATAGTTACCTAAACCGTAATATTACATCACTTGAACGAATTAGAATAGTCATTATTGGCTATTTTTTTATTCAACTATAACGTATTTATATAGAATTTCTTTCTCAAAAATACTCTGATTTTATTTCATTATGACAAAACTTTTTGGCAAACCAAATATTTGCAATTTTTACTTTTCTTTGTGAATCACTTGTTTTATTGGTTAAAGCTCACTATGAATATTATTCACAAATACCATTTTTGCCTTGATACTATAGATCTGAACCTGTTGAACATTTGTTTGGTATTGCACGTCAATTAAATTCAGATTTTAACTTTGCAAATTTAATTCAAATGCTTCCTAAAATATCATAATATACCAAAACTTTAAGATCAAAAAAATTATTTTTTAATCAAGAAAAAACTGTTTGTCAAGGTAAATATTTTTAAAATCTTTTAATTATGCAATTTTATTAATCTATTATAATTTTTTTAATATTATAGATTATCATTTTGATTATAATTATAGAAATTTAGAAAAATCAACATTAGAAATATTAAGGCTTTGGCTAACTGATAAACAAATTTCACAAACAATAAAGCATTCACATCAATTAGCTGTTGAACTAGCTGAATTTCTTAAAATGATTTAATTTGCAAATATTTCTCTTAGATCGAGTTTTTTACAAATGTTAATTGGTAATCATGAAAAAGAAGTTTCAACATCTGATAGAAAAAATCAAAATGAAAATGATAAAAATGATAAAAAACAAGATGAAAATACTGAGTCTGATTTTTCTGCAACAATAATAGAAGCTTATCATGAAATGAAACGTATTTCTATGGAGAAAAATAATGAAGAGAATTTATCAAATTTATTTCAGGAAGGATGTTCACAACTAACTCAAATATAAGTTTCTAAAGATTTATCTATTTTATATGATAGAGATAGCAATAAATTATAATTTTAAATTTTTTAATTATTATTTATCTTTATTTTTTATTTATTAAATAATTTTTATATGCAGTTAATTTTGGATTTCAATATGGGTCAGAAAATAATTTGAATTTTGAAATCTTATTATAGTAACGTCAAAAATATGAAGCATATACTTCAAAACCACTTGAACGAAAATTTAGAATAGTTTCTAAAAAACCTGATATTTTAATTAATATTCAGCCAAATAAAGCTAGTCATTTCGTTACCTATTTTACCAAAAAATGAAAATCCAGAACAACGATTTATTACTCAACGTTAAAAGCGATGAAAGAAAAATCATAAAAATGTATCAATTATTTTAGCTCAGCTTCATGCTGAAGAATTAATTGCACAACCAAAAAAAAAGAAAAATTTGACTAATAAAAATATACAATATTCTTCAAAGTAAGTATCTTTTATTTATTATATATCCTAATATATAAATACAATTACTAATTTTTATTTAATTTATTAAAAATTTCTAAATATTGAAAATGCAAATATCTCAAAAGACTTTCCATTAATTAAGGAAGATTATGTATTTATTATATATGGTGATCAAATGTGTATAGGAAGAGTTGTTGCAGTTTATTTTGAGGCTTATGGAAATCACTGCTATACTGAAGAGCTAATAACAGATTTGGATGATATATCTTATATATCTTTACATGTTTATATTCCAATCTATTATTTATTTAGCGATTTAACCAGAGAAGAGTATAATTTTTTAACTCATCACCTTGCTTCTAATATTATTTATCATATTGGGTCAACTAATGTATTAATTAAAGAAAATATATTAAAATTGCTAAGAAATGAAAAGCAGTATTATTATGATTACTTTGGTTAAAAAGATATAATTAAAAAAATACAATAGAATACTTTTGACAATAGTATCAAATAATACATTTAATAAATATAATAAATAATTAATTACGTTTGATCAATGAAAAAATGGGCAAATCACATGATAATCAGATGTTAGAAAATTAATTTGCATATTTTTTTCAATTATCTGAAGTAAGAAGGTAATTTTGCGTACTGAACTTATAGAAAACCCCTGTGTACAGCTATTAGTAAAAAATCTAAAAGTTACCTTACCTTTTTATATAAATTTCAGGGTCCTGTCACTGCAATTAAAAAAAATAGCGCAATTGAGTTGCAACTTGTGACGCAATTAAATTTCCTTATAGCGCAATTAAGTTGCAACTTAATTGAAATTTGAAAATAATTATAGGGACCATCTTTAATAATTATGCAGTTGATAGTTATGTAAGATTAATAATATATCTATAAATATTTCTTTTAAAACATTTTATTGTAATATTTCTTTTTCTAAAATTTTATGGTATTTTAAGCCTTGATTATAACTTTTGGTATAAGTAAACTTTCTTATAATTTATGCTATTATAGATTTATTATTAGAAATAGTTCTAGTTATACTCATAATTAGAACTTATCATTAAATTTCAATTTGAAAGACTAATATTAACCTTAGTAATGGTAATTTATAATTTTATATAAAGAATTATAGTAACTTAATCAAAAAAAAACAAATCTGAAAATTGAGAAAGTGTTTTGTAATGTAATTAGTTTATATTTTCTTATTAGTCATCAAGGAATTTATATTATCACAAATTTTTTGGAGATTAGTATGTTAATATATACTACTATAAATTAAATATTTGAAACTATTTATAAAACTAATTGTATAATTATTTTGATTTATATTAGAATTTTCCAATATAATATTATTAATGAACTATTGAAATTTGTTGAAAAATCTGAGATTTTATTTTTTATTTTTCATCTACAATTTAGTGAAATAATAGAAATATAATAAATTTATATCAAAAGTAAAATTAAATATTATTTAATATAAAATAATTAATATCTTTCATATTACATATTTACTTTTCTTTAAAATATAATTTCTAATTTATTAAAAGATTTCTTATTATTTATCTTAAACAAAAAATATAAAAATTTGAAAATGAAAATATTCATTTATTTTATAAATCTTGCTTAAAAATCATATTATATTTGAAAGATTTACATTATATTCTTCTAATATTAATATCAATTACTTCTTGAAGAAGTAGTATTTAACAGATTGATTATAATTAGTTTTAAAGAGATTTTTTTATTATTATTACTAGTATTTAATGCTTAGATTAATGAACATAAGTTTTCTAAAGATGTAATATTTATTAATCAAATTTTATATATGAGCGTCATTTTAATTATGAGAAATAATCAAATGAAAAGATGCATTATTTTATTTTTAGTTATAGTTAAATTATTTGTATTTTAAAAATTATTATTATTATTATTATTATTATTTTAATAAAAAAAGATGATTGATCTTTTTATTATGATTCGTTATAAATATAAATTTAATATTTTCAGATATTATTAAAAATTACTAAAATATTACAAATAATATATTTATGAAGAAGTTATTTCTGTTTAAAGAAAGGATAAAGAAAAGAAATTAAATAAGATGATAAGTAAAATTATTTTATATATTAACTTTAAATCTTTATAATAAAGAATGCATATAACTAGTATTAAAAATCAATGATTTCAAGTAATATTAAATATTTGATTTTATTTTTATAAATGAAGTTTATTTATTAATTTTAGCATATAATAATTATTTATTTATATAATATTTTAAGATTATACATATTACAAAAATAAATAAAAAAAATTTCTTTTATTATATTGTTTATTTTAATAAAAAATACTTACACTTAGTCAGATATAGGTTAATCTATAATTGTTTTTTTTTAAATATTGCATAAAGGTGGTAAAGTTCATTTAGGATAAAATAATTTATATGTTATTTAAACCTTATATAATATGAAGCATTTTTTTAATATTAAAAGAAAAGTCATAAATAATAGAAAATAATTTTTGATATAAAATCATTATCTCAAATTAGTTTATTCACTTTATTAATACTTCGTTCAGAAAAAAGAGTATTGAATAAAATCTGAAAAGAAAAATTTCTTGAAGAAACATACTGTGAAATACATTTTTTTCTTCACAGCAGGAGAGTATTACATACAAATATATAAAGATATAATATTTAATTAGTAAAGCAACTAGATAGCAAATATACAGTCAATAATTTTGCAAGATTATAAAGTTGAGATAATGCTTAAAGTTTATGTTTTAAAATTAGCAAAGAAGGAAAAAAACAAAAAAAAACAAAACCATTAAATAAATAGCCAAAAAAATGAATATATATGTAAACAACATTTTAACCAATAAAATTATTGTGAAATAAATTACGTATTAGTCAATTATTATGATTTAAACTTGGCTACTAAATCTATTTCTTCATGATATTCCTTCATAACAGAAACAGAAACAATGATTTTTTGTGATCACAGAATTTCACAGAAATCACAAAATTTGGTTGATAATTTTCAATTATGATTTGCAATTATTTTAATTCCGGCAGGCACTAAATTTTACGAATCGTAATGTTGGCCAACCTTGCTTAATTCCGGTCAAATCACAAAAATTTCACAGAATTTACTTTCAAAAAATCATTGTCCCTGCCCCGTAACTATGATAGTAAAGCGATATATTTCCTTCAAGGTTAACACACAGGTCATTATATACATATCTTTTTTTCGATAAATTTTCTAGCCTTAAAAGTATATGCTACTTCGTTTGGAAACAGCTTGACTGAAACTGTCTTAATATAGTCGTACAAATCCTTTCAGCTCTCAATTTCTTCAGATAGTATTACCTCTTACTACTAATCTAATAACCCTAATATGATAGAAAATTTTATTTATCATCGTAATAATACCATTATTGATGATAATCCCTATATCATACTTAGAGAAATCCTATATAGAACGTTACATTTTTTTTTTTACACATCATATTTATCAATTTACAAATAAAGACAATTCATATGCGATTATTTTTGGTGGAATAAAATAAAAATATTACAAAGGAATTTATTCCTGCTTTTTTAAGCATACAAACAATATCGGTAAATTATTTAAGAAGGCAAGAAAGACAAAAAAAGCTATAATATATAAAAAAAAATTAGGGAGCTAATACGAAATAATAATGAATTTATTATCAGATGAAGCCATCTATAAAATTTATCAAAGATTTGAGGGGACCACAAATATAGAAACAATATTAAAAGACCTAAATGGTTCACCCTTTATAAACGAAGCAAACCTCCGTTATCGAGGATCCGAATAGATTACCTAAAATTAGGTTTTTTATTTTTGGGTTTTACCATTTTCCGTAAGAATATCAATATATCATCCCCAGATTTTCACTTTCAATTATATCCTTTTTTTTTTTTTATCCAGTTTTATTCTTCAGTTCCATTCTTCTATTTTTTTTTTAAAAAAGGATAATTTCCCATTTTAAAATTAAAAATTTCATCAATACTCATTAATTTAAATGAATTGGAATTGGAAATTTTAATGATTCTCGTTAAGATTGATGTTGATCGGAGATGAACCACGCACGTGAAAATTTTCATGATAAAGTCCGCAGTAGATTTTCTTCGGGATTTTTTCATCGCGTATATCAAAATCATTCTGATGTTAGTATGAAATTTCAAAAATGGTTGATTCAATTGCACATGAAAACAATTTACATGAACAGTTTTGTAATATATAAAGATAACTCAATTCCAAGTGAGAAACCTAATTAGTTAAAGAAAAAAAAAATTTGATTAAAAAAAGGAAGAAGCAACAGGTTGCTTTTTTATCGAATGATTAATTCCCCTTGAAATCTGGAAACGAAAAATGTCGATAGTAACCGATTTGCTTTCTTCTTTCGCAACAGTCTTGCTAATACAAACGGGAATTTTCTTCTTGATAAAATTTCTCTTTCAAAATAATAAACTATACATTCCCAATAAAAAAAAATTACTACCACACCCTCCAACGTTCCCAATTGTAGGGAATTTATTACAATTAAAAGTTCGACCATTAGAAAAGCTAAATCAATGGAATATAAAATATGGACCAATTTATAGTATCAAATTAGGACAAAAATATATTATATTATTAAATAATCACGAAGTGGTGAATGATTTGATAGTGAAACGGGGTTCAAAGTATTCTTCAAAATACAACTTTAGCAATTTAAATACGATATTGATTAAAAGCAATTCGACCGCTTTCACTCCTTATGGGAATCAATGGAAAAGAGATAGATCTATTGCCTATGGCGCTCTCACTTCTCGTCCCATTAAATCTTATTATAATTACATCTTAAAAGATTCGGATCAACTTATTAAAGCTTTAATGATGAAACATGGTCAACCCATTTATCCTTTACAAATAATTAAAAGTTTTATTTTAACAAACATGTTAAATATTTTGTTTGGCGCACAGATAAAGGGGAATGATGACCCTTTCTTAAAGGATGTTATGAAGGTCATGGATGGTATTGCCGAATTCTCTTATCCCACAAGCATCCTTAACGATCTCATGGTAAATTTTATGCGATGACATTTTAAATTTACACGATGCAACTAAAAAATCTGAATTACTGATTATCTTTCTCTTTTTCCCTCCTCTCCAGCCCATCTTGAAGTACGTATATAAACCAAGTAATGAGAAGGCAATAAAAGTGTATCAACAAATGGAAAACATATTTTCATCAAAATATGATGATTTCCTAAATGACTACACGCAAGGTAAGACCCTTCCACCAAGTTTCCTTTCACATATCCAGGAGGAAATCGATGAAAAAGGAAAAAATTCGATGGAATTTGAGGATGTATGGCAAATGTTGGTAGGTTTGCTCAATGGTGCGATGGAAACCGAAGTGAATACATTGATGTGGACCGTGGCATGTTTAGCCAATAATCCGGGTGTACAAGAAGAAGCGTTTAAAGAAATAGATAGTGCATGTGATAAAAACATGCCTACGATGGAAGATGAACTTGATTTACCATATATTAATGCTATCATCAATGAAACCTTGAGATATAGACCACCAAATGCTTTTGGTATGATTCATCTGTCCAGTGAAGATGATGATTATAATGGATATTTTATACCAAAAGGAACTCCTATATTATTAAATTTATTTGCCATCAATCATAATGAAAGAAGATTTATCGCTCCTGATAGATTCCGTCCTTCTCGATTTTTGTCAAATTCTTCAACTGGTTCAGTTAAAACTAAAAGTATTTTATTACCTCAATTTGAATATGATCCTTCTGCTATTGAAAAGAAAAGGAAGTCATTATTTGGTATATTGAAAAACAATAGCCCTTCGTTAACTAATAATACTATGCCTATGCATATGAGTTTTGGTGCCGGAAGACGTTTTTGTATCGGTCAACATTTGGCTCAAAAACAATTATTCCTTGCTCTTGCTCGTATACTTTGGGCTTTCGAAATCAAACCAGATGTTAGTAATGATGGCTCTATTTCAGAGATTAATTTAAATGATGGAAACGTTTCTTTAACTTCTTATTCTCCTTCCCCTTATAATGTAAGGTTCTTACTAAGAAAAGATATTGGTCTTATGCTATAACGTTACTTCAATAGATTTTTCTTTTTTAAAAAAATATTTTTGCTTTATGAAGTGGGATTTGGTGCAAAAAATGGCGATAGAATTCCTTTATCCCTATTTAATCAAATTTTATTTTTTTCTTTTCAAACTAATTTTATCCTAAATAAGTAAATTCTTTCTTTTAATGACTTTCTTTTATTTTTAAATTTTAATATTTATTGTTGTAATTTTAAATCTTTTTAACATTAATACCGAATCAAACTCCATACAAATAAACAAAAGTACTCGATAATAACATCAAGTTACGATTTATCCCTTGAGTTTCTTAGCATATACTCGGATGGATTGTAATACATCAATAATAGGTAACACTAAGCATTGCTAAGTAAAACTACTATTTCCTGCATGATCTC
>CAJVPQ010002437.1:0-13874 GCA_910591825.1 Funneliformis caledonium
TATAATCGTCTAAAAATGAAAATTGTTAAATTATATTATTAAACTTATCACAAAAATGTAACAAATTTACCTTTTTTCGTGATTCTTAAAAAGTGTTTCTTCCATTTTTTTTTTTTTAAGAATTTAATATAAATGACGAGAAAGAGAATGATAATGCAATTTTCTTCATAATTTTAAGTCAACATCATAAAATCACACGATAATATCGTTATTGTGCTTTGCGTTGATTAATATCAACGCAAAGCACAATAACTTATAATTATTGAACATAAAAAAGTATTGTATGAACGAAATGACCGTTATGGTTAGTAGCAATTTAAGCTCATAAATCCTTTGTACATAGGAACTTCCGATGTAATTGTAGCATGATAATATTTGTGAAGACAGAATATAGTTGGATTAAGATTTAAAATTACGTTGTCATGTGATTTGTGATATATGTTCAAATAAATACTGTTTACGCATCAGATGCTTCTTGTAATACAGAATTATTTCGTTGATGCAGTAACTTTCCACGTGTTCTACGTATACGTCAGCCCTACCCAATCTATTGCTATAATACTGTAGATATTTTCCGTTCTCAGGTCTGAAGCGACGCTTCAGCAGACTTTTCTTTGGTGTTGAACTTTCTTTTCGAGAAACCTCCATTCTAGGACTGAAGTTCTATCCCGTTGCAAGAGGTTGTGATCCTGGTTGAAATCGATCACGTAGCAAAACTACCTTGGTTGAAGTCGATTCATTTGGTATAAGTAAAGAGCTCATATTTTCGCATGAACGTGATCTTTTTGTTATAAACTTTCTCGTCGCCATTCACTTTTTTACTGTGTAATTTAGGAAGTTTTAGGTAGGTGATTAGGAAAGGAATATTCGTTTTGTTTATAATGTTTATCATGAATATTTATATTTTAAAAATCAACTTTTCAACATAGTTTTCTGCTCATGATGTTCATGCTTTGAAATGAATTTTCTTTCAGTAATATCTTATGATTTTAATCTATTATAATAAAATAAAATATCTTCTTTGTTTACAGAAAATTTTATTCATATTCACGTAACTTAAAACGACTTATCGCAGTATCGAAACTTGGCTTATTATAAAGAGTTATTGAGCAAATATGATGATTTTAATTTTTTACTTTGATAATTAATATGCAAGTTTTACCTTACATATTTAATGGCGCAGTATTATCGCAAACTTAAAATTAAAATTAATAAAAAAAAAAAAAAGAGAGAACGAGGAAGGTGAACGAACGGAGGGGGGATAAAAAAAAATTAAAAATTAAAAAGATCGGAAGTGGATAAAAAAAAAAATAAAATAAAGAATAATAATAAAAAATTTTCTATTAATCGAATCTTGAGAAACGATAATCGCGATTAAATCGATTCTCAAATCAATTCTAATAGCCTAGCGGCGACGAAGTCGCCGCACAACAACCTAATCCAGTTTAATTATAGAATTCTATTGAAGAACAAATTGTTTCCATTTTTGAAAAACACCTCCAAAATTAAAATTCAGTCCTATACCAATTACGTTTCCTATTAAAATTTTTACTGTCGATAAATATCATTGTGGAAATGAATACTCAAGGACAGTTTTATTTGCACAAAGGTATTGTAAAAATTGTTTATCCAAGTATATTAGTTGCATATCTGATAATAATATGTATTTTGATTTACTTATAGTTACAAATGATAATTTTACTTATTGTAATAAACATGAAGCTAGGAATGCGGATTTTGCACGCAAGACATTCAAGAATGGTGTGAAATTTGCTCCGATATTTTATTTTCAATCAAATACAAAATAATTATTATACGCATATGGGGGGCGGTCAGTAGAAAAAGGGGAAATCCACCTTTTAGTCAAAATTTTTTTTATTGGTTTACTCTGCTGATCATGGTCGTGTGAACAAAACTAGCTTAATAACTAAAATTACTCAAAATTTGTAGATTTCCCCCTTTTCTATTGACCGCCCCCCATATATTATAATAAAAATAATTGAAAATAATAAGGATTGTAAATTATGTGGGAAGTTAGTTTATCAGGAGGTGCCGGAGAAAATGTTCCATCATTATAAAGTTGACGATCAGATATGTTCAGATGTTATAAAGTTTCTTCTGGATGGGTAGAATCGACTTTAATTCCAATTCTTTATTTACCATGGTGGGATGTTAATGGTACATGTAAAAATTGTGATAAAGGACTGGATTTATTATCTGATTGCCACAAATGGTGCACACGTTTGCCGTGTAATTTATTCTGGATGTAGATATTGTTGTTTAACCACAAATATTATTTTTGGATTGACAGAACAATCTCAATGTAGAAAATGCAAAGAATATCATTTATCGATATTGATACAAATTATTTAAGCAGTGGAAATAGTAATATCGATGAATTACTTAATATCAGAACAATTAGAGATGATAAACAGAATAATCAGATAGCTGATTATATGAAAAATATTGCGAAAAATTCTAATCCATTAAATGTCTATGATTTTATTAAAAAGTTTAAGACTTCACATTATTTCATAATGGAATGGATTCCACCTTCTAAAATTTCAAATTTAGAAAAAATATCATCAGAAGGAGGTTTTGGTATTGTTTCTAAAGCGGAACGGTCTGACGGTATACCGGAATATAAAAATCGTAAATCTTCTAAAGAATCTCGATATAATAAAACTGTTGCCATAAAAAGGCTTCGAAATTCAAAAGGTATTAGTAAAATATTTTTAAATGAGGTAATTATTGTAATTATTTAGTCGTTCATATTTGTCTGAGATGCCAATATTGATGCAAATTTAAACAAATTTTATAATTTTATTTTATAAAAAATTAGTTAATTTTTGTTCTTCTGATCATAAAGTTAGACGTATTATCAAATATTACGGTATAACAATGGATCCAAAAACAAATGATTATATGTTCGTGATGAAATATGCAACAGAAGGAGATTTAAATAAATATTTACAAACTAATTTTACAATGATGACATGGAATAAAATGAAATTGAGATATTTATGGCAAATTTTAAAGGTATATACATAATTTCTCATAAATTTAAATTATTTTATTATGGTTGTAAATATGTACTAATCTATATTTTTCAATTAGGATTGAAACTATTCATAACAAGGATCTAATACATAAAGATATTCATAGTGGAAATATATTATTTTTTGAAAAAAAAAATGAATTCAATTATCAATGGAAAATTGGAGATTTGGGACTAACTATCACAACCTGCGAATAATACATCATCAAATAATGAAATATATGAAAGAGCGTCTGATGTTTATAGTATAGGCATGATTATGTGGGAATTTTCAACTGGCTGTAAACCTTTTGCTAACATTGACATCTTATTATTGAAATTAAACGACCCGAAATTTCAGACTTGATACTTCATCATCTTTGTTTTCTGAATTCGTTACCTTCTAAAATTCGAAACAAGTCAATATCACCTCTTCATAAACTCTATTTTCAATTTCATCTGGTGGAATACGGAGTGTTTCGTTAATTTCAAGGAATTTACCAATTGAGCATTATTTCGTTCATCATAGTTGACCAATTATGTAACAAAGAATTGTAAATTAGCCGGAGTTTATGAATCTAAATTTAATTAATTATAATTAAAAGGAAATTCGGGCTGACACTTTGAACCGAACACAGCCCGGACAATTTGAATTTATAATTTGCCAGTCCGGCGTATTTTTGCCGTTCAGATCATTTCAGGCGAAGTAGAAGGAAAAGTGACCTTATTTAGAAAAAAAAGTAGATTTTGCCACATGCGATGAATCTCTATGCAATAGAATTATCACTATGTTGGAAAACAACTTTCTAAATTTAAAATTTTGGCGTAAGGTTAAGGGGCACAAGGTAACATTTCCTATAAAAAATAAATTTGCATTAAATTAGAATACTAATTATATTGTAGGTTATAAGCTGTATTTATGACAGAATAAAGTGAGTTAGGAAAATGATCTTATAAATAAAAGAATACCCGAACGCTTGTACAACTTTTTTTTTTTGACTAACCAGCAAATTCAAATTTAGTTGCTAATTATGAATTAGATATTCGTAGCTTACGAGTATACATATGGGAGGTAATCACGTTACGGATCATATGATTTACCGATGTCCGACATTATCCCGAAGGCCATTTTCCCGAATGGACGTTTTCAAAAACTTCGGGCAGGGTTATCATAATGTAGGTCAAACTTTTCGGGAAAACGTTTCATTCGGGAAACAGCCTTCGGGAAAACGTACTGTAACCATGATTTACTAACAAACCTCCCATATGGATCAATTTATATGCTTCATATAATAAAATAAATATTTCTCTTATAAAACAGGTATTCTAAACATCATGTATTTATGAAAATGATAACACATTTAAGAGATTCCTAAAAAATTGAAAAAGCATTTCTTACCATCACTACTCCATTTGTTTATAGTTACACCTGATACCACATTTATTTGCGAAAAATGAACCTTATTAGAAAAAAATTTTATTCGATTAGAGAAATTTTATCCATCATCCCCGATGATTTTTTAAAATACCATTCCTTTTTTGGCGCAATATGTAAATCACGTGTTTATGTAAATTTTATTGATTGGATTATAAAATATTGCAAAAAATTATATACACGATGTAATTCATGATACATAATCAATAAAGAATGCTTCAAAACAATAACATAAGAAATAAATTATACATTTTCTTTGTTCGGACAATGTAAATCATTATGCTCAGACTCTTTACAAGTTTTACATGGCGCACTGCAGCTTCGTGAATTATGTCCATCTTTATCCATCACCAGAACGACTAGTAGATTTACTTGTAGAGTCCTTTGATCCTTTTTCCCCAAATGATTTCAATCTTTTATTAGGTCTTCCTTTTGTATTAACTTGTAATGGATTAAGAATTATTTCTTCGTCTTGATTGTTAATTGAATTATTAGTATTAGATAACTCCACTTCTTGAATTAAACCTCGTAATGTAGCTGCAATATGTGTTACATGAAATTCAGATGCCAAGGATGCTAACTTTCGTCCTAATGCTGCATATTCCCCATAAATTTGCCATATTCTGATCACCTGTTCAACTTCGGAGTTGTAGCTTAAATAATTATTATTGTTATGATTATGAATTCCATTCATGAAAGTACTGTAGTTGAACTTTCATTTCCAATATGACTAAAGGAATCATCTAAAGCGTCAATTTTATTTAGATCAACATCCTTTTTATACCAACGACTCTTTAACAAATTAAAGGTAAATTTTGCATTTTGTGTTTGTAACATCACTTGGAAAAATGATGACAAACTAGTGTTTCGGGCGAAACTAGTTTTGCCAATTTGATCTGCGAAAATCTTTCCAAATTTAGGGTTTCGGAGGTTTCGGATAGTTTCGGATCATAGAAAAATTCTCTGGGCGAAACGTTTCGGATGTTGAAAAATAGTTTCTCCTGAAACACTATGACAAACCAAACCTTCACTAAATAAAAGTAAACATGTGCAAATATGAGAATAATCTTGAAATAATGCCACATAATTATCTGAAGTTGTATTAGCTGCCATTTGTTGAACTTCCCAAATTTAGTAAGATCAATTCTATTAATAAAAGATTTAAGAGCAATTTGACATTTATCTGTACAATCTTCAAAGCAAGCAAAAGAATCATAATCATTAATCTTATTTTTTTTAAAAAAAAAAAATAATTAATATTATTAGTACTAAAAACTAATAACAATCATTAGTTAAATAATAATATACTGTATAAACTTATATTATCATAAGCATGATATTTGATTAGAAGGAATTAATCTTACATGATATTCAAAACAAATATCAATTTGTGCCTTTTGAATAGAAATATCTCACTAGTTAATGCTTCTCAAATTTTCAACCAATTTAGAAAAACACGAACAGCAGATAAAGAAGTAATACTAAATGGTAAATTGGCTAAATCATCCTGATATTCTGCTTTTTGAATTTCAGAAAATAACATTTTTTGTATTTTATCAAAGCATTCTAATAAATTTAATGAGAATTTACATATTTATGAATAATAGCATTAATGGATTCTACACGTTGAGTAGAAGATATTTCAGTATTAAATTCCTAAATAAGTAAAATCAAATATTAATACTTTAGATGATTAAATAATTCAATTAATTTTATTCTAATCTTTAACCACTAATCCTAACCTCTAATTCTAACATCAAATTTTAATTCTAATCTTTAATCCTAATTCCAACCTCTACTCTTTAATTCTAACCTCTAACCCTAACCTCTAATTCTAATCCTAATCCCTAACCCTAATTTTAATCTTTACTCTCTAACCTTAACCTTTAATTCTATTGGCTATAAGAAAAATATATAAACATATTTTGACCTTAGTATCATATCATAGATACGAAGTGAAAGCAAATTATGAAAATCATTAGCATAATTTTGTCAAATAGATAATATCGATGAATGGTTCATTATACCAGATCCAATTGAGTATCATTGAAATACTTTAGAATGGAAATACTGCAATTCAAATATTCACAAAAATGATTTATAAAGCAAAGTAATATAAGATAGTCTGAATTATTACATTTGTCATATTTTAATCCTATAAAATATATCATAATCGATCTAATGCATTATCTATTTTTAGGCATTGCACAATAGATAGTAAAATAAATCTGGATCAATAAAGGGATTTTAGCATTAAATTTCTTAAATAAGATTCAGAAAAAGATGAATAAGTTTCAGATTCCTTCTGATTTAGATCAAATTTCAGGTAAAATTTATAAAAAAAAGGATTTTTTAATTTTATGACTGATCAATAATAAATATTTTCACTGTATATGCCACTATTTCACTTTGAAAATATCTTCCAATTGTAGATAAAAAGATTTTATAAGAATTTGTATAATTTTAGTAAGTCAAATTATAGAATTAGATCTATTTTATAAAGTATATTAAAGACTAATTAAGATGGTAAAATTGATTGAATATAATCATGAATGTAATAAAATTATACAAAATCTTTACCTTTTTCTCTACGATTGTATAATAGAATATAATCTATTATATGAATTTTAGTATTTTTCTTTTGAACGCATAAATGAAATATTAGGTATTTTTTTTTGAGAATTTCTTAAATAAATTGGCTTACTAATTTATGAATGATTTTATATTCTTTACTGAATAGTAATAGAAAAATTAAACCTAAGCTAATACATTAATTATGTTTGATATTTAAATTAATAATATTATAATTCTAGTAGTATTAGGATAAAAAGGCTTAAATTGTTAGACAATTAGCCTTTAATTAGTTTCCTTTCAGATACAGACAAATTTTCTTTTAATGAAATTCACTAATTTTAGATAAATTTACGAAATATTAAGAATCAAATGTTATTGGTAGTGAATCATTTTCTGGCAAATTTCTTAAACTATTATTCGATAATATAATTATTTCAAGCGAAATACTTGATTTGATAGTTAAATAATACAATGTGACTTATATTACATTTAATCTTAAAAAGCTATTTAATAAGGATTTAAAAAATGGTATAATAATACTAGTTAAAATAAATTAATTCAGAAAGTGCTAAATTAGTTCTGAAATCTTTGGATCATCAATATCTTTATGACATATAAAAAATCATATATTTTAGTCAAATTTATTACAAATGATAATACAGTCGATTGTTAGCCTAGGCAATAAAATTTTTTAGATTTTTATAATCTGATCATTTTAATTTTTATAAAGCTCATAATTTTTTTATAGTAAAATTTTTTATCACATGACTTTATATAATGAAAATTATAATAGCATATATTTTATTATAAAAAATTTAATGTATTATTTTCATAATTTTTTTGTTATTTGGAACTTAATATTCTTAGCATATTTTTTATCAGAAACTTTTATATAACATTTACTATAATAATAGTAATATTTTTTATTTACTTTACTATTTACATAATATAAAATATAATATAATACATATAAATAAAAATTTATATATAAAAAAAATCAGGTGACTGTATCAATTTTAAAATTTTATGTCATGAAAATCTAAAAATTTATTTTGCTCAACCTTACCCTTGCCAAGTCTATATTATTTTATTCATAAGATCGATTTGTCATCTAAACAAGCTAAATATTTTCTAGCATATATTCATTAGTATAAATCTACAAGTTTTTTAAATATGTAATATTATTTTAGTGAAAAAGAAACTTATAATATCAAATTATGGGATTCTCAAATTTTATCTATAAAGTTATAATTATATAATACTAGTTCATCATATTTTAAGTCAATTTGTACTGATTAACTATCAAATTTCAGCCTGACAAAATGTAAAATAATATTTAACTGTTAATCCAATTAATAAAAATATCATTTATGAAAATAAATTGAATGTTTTTAGCATTATTTGATTATTAATCCTAAATATCGATTATATTTCCTTCTGAATTTTATTTTATTTTGAAATATTTTATCCAATTTTTGATATATACCAATCAGATGTAAATTGGACATCAATCAGCTATAAATAAGATAGATTAAATTTAACTGATTTTAATGTATACTAATCAGCAATAAGTATGCCAATTGGCTATAAATAAGATAGATTGAATTTTGGCTGATCTTTAGCTGATTTTTAATGTATGCAAATTGAATATAAATCAGACATCAATCAGCTATAAATAAAATAGGTTGAATTTTAGTTAATTTTAATGTATACCAATCAGATATAAATTGGCTATAAATAAGATAGGTCAAATTTTGGCTAATTCTTGGCTGATTTTTGATGTATACTAATCGGCTAGGCTAATTTTTGATAATTTGCTGATTTTAGACCAATTTTCACATGTCTAATTTTTTTGATTTTGACCAATGCTATTTTTGTTTAAAAAAAATTAGAAGTACTTATCTTTTGTAAATATGTAGAGTGAAATAAGGGATTCTTTACTTTTTTGTTTAAAAAAAATTAGAAGCACTTATTTTATTAGATATGTAAACTATTGTTAACCTTACGCTCAGTCTGTTAAACTTAGGATAATGATAACTTAATAATAGGGAATAACGTATGAGAAACTACTAAGTTATTATAGAATAAGTTCTATCATAATCAACCTTAAGTTTATAATCTAAATAAGTAAAATTACTTTAACAATTTGTAATAATAATAATAAATACGATTGATACATTAAAGGATTTTAATATGTGTAGTTTTAGAAAGAGATTTTTTTATTGTAGAGATTTGTATCCTTAGCAATTTTTAATCTTAGATTCTAAGTCTTAAACTTGAACTATTGAGTTATCACTATTATCTCTACCCTTTTGTAAGAATAAATTTCTATTCTATTTATACAAAATATAATTATAAGAAATTACTATCTAATGTTAAACTATTTTATAACATTAAAATAAATATAAAAGATAAATTATAATTTAACTATAATAATTATATAATAAATAATAATAATAAAATATAAGAATAAAATAAATAAAATAAAAATGTTAAGTAAGTTAAGAATGCTAATAAAGTTAATAATGTTGATCATTCATAAATCTTTGTAACGCAGTAATATTGATTTCACATAGTATCAATGTTTTATTAAAAAATCAACAATTTTTTTAGTTTACAAGCAAATTTACTTGCTAGATAATTTAAGAAAAAATACTTTTAGACTTTTTATTTAAATATCTATTTATAATTAAAGCTAATAAATTTTAAATTTTAAAAGAATCTAAACTTTCTTTAACTTTTTAAATAATAATATCGATTATTTTTAATTTTTATATTAATTATTTTTAAAATCTAATTTAGATTTTTTGACTAATTTACACAAAAATAAAAGAATTTTAATAGTCTAATTGCTAGTTTTATTAATATTATTAGTTGAAGAATTGATTACTTTAATTAAATCATTTATGTTATTTACCTACATAAATTATTATTCTTTTTTACTTAAACTATGTTTTTTAAAATAATAATAGACTAGTAAAATTGTTGTATCAGTATTTTTTCTAACATTCTCTTTTTCTGAAATCAAATAATTTACCTAATATAAAAATTAATATAAAATTAAAAAAAATTATACTATACTTAAAAATAATAAATTACTTACTAGTCTTAAAGATCTATCTTCGTAAATACAAAAACTTATATTTTATAAAGTTTAAATTAAAGATTTTATCATTATATAATGATTTATATTATAAATATAAAGTCATACAGTTTAATTTACAAATGTGATTTATATCAGAAATAGAGAAAAAATTAAAGGATAAAATTGATATACTTTTTGAGTATAATTAGAATAAGAAAATTTTAGATAGATTTTTTTAGAATTTTTATTATTTTATTATATTTATTAATTTGCTAATTTTTTTTATTTTTATATAGAAATAGTGTAATAAATTCTAAAATAACATTAAAATATTTTATAACTAGATATATCTAATTCTTAAGATTTTGAAAGCTATATATTTTGGAATTTTATAAAAGTAGTTCAGATTCCATAATCATTATAACAGAAGATAAAATTAAATTAAATTTATATATTTAAAATATATTTTTATTATATACAATAAAATTTTCAATACTTATAGTTAAATCTTAATTATTATCATTTTTTATTATATTATTATATACAATAATTGCTAAAATAATATATAATTTTTACTTGCTAGTAAATATATAATTGTTATAGTCTCTTTTCAAAAATGATAACCTATTTAAAAATAAAAATTTTGATAAAAAATATTTGATAATAAAGTTATTAGAGATATTAAAATCCAGTCTGATCCTAATCTAGTTTCAAAACTCTCAGTTCTAAAGAAGATACAGTCTATAAAACTTGAGTTTTAGAACTAGACTCTAGGATCAGATCTTAAGACTGCAGTCCTAGAACTGTAGTCCTATAGAAATTAGGATTTATAATCCTAAAACTGTGATTCTATGAAATTAGAACTTGTGATTCTAGACTGCAATCCTATAAAAATTAGGACTTGTGGTCCTTAGACTGCAATCTTATGGAAAAATAATCATTTAAGAAAAATAATAAGTTATCATTCAACTTGAATAATAAAAGAAATAATCGTTTAAGAAGAATAATAACAAATCGTTTAACTTGAATGATAAAAAATAATCATTTAAGAAGAATGATGATGAATTATTTAACTTGAACGATAAAAAATTATTCAAAAAGAATGATAAGAAATCATTTGATTTAAATGATTATTTATTTATAGGATTGCAATCTTAGAACTACAAGTCCTAATTTTTATAAGATCACAATCCTATAGTTTAAAGAACTTTGAACTGGATTGGGCTTTATAGGACTATTTAAGATCTAGTTTCATAGGACTTTTTAATATCCTTAAAAGTTATTAAAAAATTTACCTGATAATAAAAATCTATAAATATTTGTATAGTTAATTAGTTAATTTTAAATATTAAAATTTGTAAAATAATTTTAAAAGATATAATAATATTATTTTTTTGATATATTAAACTATATATAATTAAAATAATATCATTATATTAAAATATTTACATATTGATTTTAAAGATAACATTGCAAATAGTTGCAACTATATGATGCTTATTTGTCATCGATTGCAACTAGTTATAACTCAATTTTTATTAATGTTATAACTAGTTACAATCCTATAATGCTTATTTGTCACCAGTTGCAACCAGTTGCAGCACTATTTTTAATTGATTTCATTTTTTTTACTAATATCATAAATTATTAAAAAAAGCTTTCATACATATATTACATCTAAACATGATATGCAAAAATGATCTGTAAGATTAAGAAGAAGATTTATTCATATAATATTAAAATTATTTGCAGCATTTTAGTTAAATTAGGTAGACAAATAATTTGTATTTCTTATTTTCTAATTTTGGTAGTTTAATTTTATTATGTAAATAGATCTTATTATGTAATTCATTATTAATGTCATTTAATTTATTTTATTCATTTATTTTATTTAAATTATTTTATTTATTTATATTATTTTATATATTTTATTTATTTTTATTATTTTATTTAATTTATTGTATTTTTAAATTAATAGAAGTAGTTCGTCAATGTAAAAGAAAAAAGAAGAACTTGTCTTATAATAATTTTTTTGATAAAAAAAATTATTTAATATAGATATGCTAACAGAGGTAGTATTAATCTTTTATTATTAAATAATTAATTGTATATATTTCACCTAATTTGTTTTATTTTCTTTTCTTTTATCTCGTATCTTTATTTTACTTATTTGTGTAAAGGAAACCTTCTGCTAAACTTTGATATTACAGGTATTTATCTATAATTTAAAAGAACTAATATAATAATATTTTGATTCTTTCAAAATAATAATCACTAATTAAAAATATATTATTCTTTTTTGCTATTTTATTTATTCATACATTTTAATTAAGTATTTTTAATAAAACATATTCTAGTTTTTATTTAATTCTTAAAACAATTAAAATTTATTTCACTAACTTATGATTAACAATATTGTTATTTAAGCATTTTTTTTAAATATTAAGTAGTTTTAAGTTTTTTTTAAAATGTTTCAATATCTTATTCTATTAATTTTTCATTAAACTACTTTTGAGTTTTGGTTATTTTATTTTTATTATCATGTAATAGATTTTATTTCAAATGTTTATAAAATTCTTTAATTTGATTTTTAGTGAATAATTAAGTTGCATTATTATCTATATCTTTATTTTTTTATTTCATCAGTATTATTATTATCATAATCAATATCAAATTTATATTCTTCTTATAATTGTTCTAAGGTATTATTTAGTTTATAGAGTTTTGCATAAGTATCAATAAACAAATTTTGAGCCTTTTTAAAAAATTTTTTTTATATATTATAAAAAGAAAAGAAAATTTGAATTTTAACTTGTTAAAATGATAAAAGATAAAAATTTAAAAAGAAATTTCTTTCTATTTATATATATTAATTAAAAAAAAAAAGATGTTTAAATGCTGATCTAATTAAACCATATAATAATTATAAAGTTTGATTAACTAAAACAAAAAATATAGTTTGATTACTTCTATCAGATATATCTAGAATAATGAAAACAATAATAAATAAATTTGTTAAAAATTTAAATTATTGCTTTTATAAAAAAAAAAACTTATTTTATACGTCAAGTTAAAGGGTTAAAGGGGGAAATCTAACGGCTAAATTATTTATATGCAATTTCATGATTATCAAATTACTAAATTAAGTAAAAATGAAGCATATGAACCCAAAAACTCAAAATTGATTGGAAGGTAGATTTCCCCCTTTTTAAATGATGCACGCTCAATAATTTACCTCTTGACGCTTTACAATTAATCTTAAGACAACAATTCGAATTTTCACACAACTCAAAGAGATCTAACTTTTCTAGATAACATCAAAAGGTATATTATCAAAAGTTTGTATTAGATATAACGAAAGAGATAAATTATGTACAATGAGTTGTGTTTTAAGAAAGGAGATTATTTTGAGGAGGTTTCGGCAGGCATCTATATCTTGATGAGATGGAATAATTTTGAGCTTTTTGCAAAATTTATTTATGACGAGAAACCTGACGCGTCGCCACAAGACATATTAGATACATACAATCTAAACCTTATCGATATCGCTACAATCAAAAACATCGAATTTGATGTCATTCACCATGTTCAAGAACATATTAATGTATGGTTTCCTGTCTATTAATATGCTTGGCAATAATTTCTTCCGTCAATATCTAACTGACTCAGTGATGGCAAGTGACCTGAAATGACCCAAATGACTTTGATGACTGGTCACTAGTCATTAGGTCACTTTAAAAACT